>CM042561.1:1394641-1414641 GCA_023630585.1 Cranoglanis bouderius
AACGGCCAAGTCAAAGTCCTGACCTTAATCCAATAGAAATGTTGTGGAAGGACCTGAAGCAAGCAGTTCATGTTCAGTTTCATCAGTTCATGAAACGCCCCCTTTTTGTTGTGCCCACACTCCTCTCTCACTCCCACATTCTCTCTCTTTCTTTTTTTCAGTGTAGGTCTTCATCACATTATGGTGCTGAAATGAATTTAGCTTTAACAGTGACTGGTTATGACTGTGTATAAAATGTGTGTGTGTGTGAGTGTGTGTGTGAGTGTGTGTGTGAGTGTGTGCGCACGCAGGCAGTTCTGTTTTACTATTAATATTATAGTGTAATATTTAATAGAGAACAATCACATTAAAATATATCTCCTATAACAGCTTTCTGGATATTAAAGTCATAAGACCCTTCAGCCACGGACTTTATTTTACTTTCGTTTTCTCTTCTTTTTCATCGCCGCTCTACTGTTCCAGAGCCAAATGTAAATAAGTTTGTGACTCACCCGCTGTACCTGCTTATCTCAGCCGTATTTATGTAAATGTGCTCCTCCCGCTCATTAAAGCGCTAATTGCAGTCATAACGGCGTAACGGTCAGCGACTGACCTTCATCCTCGGCTCGTCACGTCTCTCTCTGCTGATTTGATTAGCCGTGTTGGACGATTCTGCTCTAATTCATCAACCCAATAAAGCTGTAAAAGGATACGGCTCGGCCTTTAAGATGGAGGATGGAGGACGGAGGGAGGCGTGGGCGTGGGCGCGGCCGGAACGTGGCGACGCTGGAGTTTTATTCGCTCCATCACTCGCGCCCTTCCCTCCAGTTTAACGGCACGTATTAAACCCTAATTACCTGCTGAGAGGCTGCACTCGTCTTTCTTTCTGTCTGTCTTTTCTTTTAAATGCTAATGGTTTCGTCTGTGAGATGGAGTTCATTTCGAGCAGGCGACCCCGGGCTGTGATGCGTTTTTCCTACACTGATGTATTTATTGTCTTTCTATTTCACCACGATACGAATAGAACACGTACAGAAACGTACATTAAACTAGATATTTACCTCTCTCCATCACTGAGGCCCAAATCTCATCCTGCTTTCAACATGGCCGCTACCACTCTTTCATTCATGTTTCTATTTGTGAGTTGTGTGTGTGTGAGAGAGTTGTGTGTGTGTTTGTCGTGTGTGTGTGTGTTTGTCGTGTGAGATTTGTTTGTGTGCGTGAATTGAGTGTGTGCATGAATTGTGTGTGTGTGTCGTGTGTGTATGAGTGTGTGTAGAGAAACATTCGCCACTCGGGAGGTATTATTGAATTGTGTGTGAGGACGAGTGATGATCTCTCTTACAGTAAACACTCGGGCTAAAGTCCAACACCAGAGAGAGAGAGAGAGAGAGAGAGAGAGAGAGAGAGAGAGAGAGAGAGAGAGAGAGAGAGAGAGGCTTCGGGTCATGGTGTGATTTATATTTCTATAAAGACAAGAGAGTGATAAAAAAACCCATCTGTTGAAATTGAGTGAGTGTGATCGAGGTTTCTCTTCGAGCTCACAGAGAAAACAGTGGAAAATAGAAATGTCATTGATAGGCCTGTGTGTGTGTGTGTGTGTGTGCGCATGTGTGTGTGTGTGTGTGTGTGAGGGGGAGAATAGAGAGTAGAGAGGAGTGAAGAATAAACAGGTCTCTCACACCCTCACACAGTCACTGTGTCACCAATCGTTCTGTTATGAATGATAATACGAAATTCTAATCCTTCAGAAAAACTCGTTTATTACCTACAGAGTGAAGTAACGATGGACAGAACTGAAGGACGGCAAAATAAATGATAGAATGTTTAAAAATCCAAACAACAATACAAAATGAAAAGTGAAAGAAACTAGGAAAAAAGAAAGAAAGAAAAAACAAAGGCTGAAAGAAAGACAGAAAGAAAGAAAGAGAAAAGAGCAGATAAAAGGATGAAAGTAATGATGAATGGATGGAGAAAGAGAAAAAAAACAAATTGAGGAAATTAAAGAAAGAAAGAAAGAAAGAAAGAAAGAAAGAAAGAAAGAAAGAAAGAGAAAAAAGCAGATAAAAGGATGAAAGAAATAATGACAGGATGGAGAAAGAGAGAAAGAACAAATTGAGGAAATTAAAGAAAGAAAGAAAGAAAAAAGAAAGAAAGAAAGAGCAGATAAAAGGATGAAAGAAATGATGACAGGATGGAGAAAGAGACAAAAACAAATTGAGGAAATTAAAGAAAGAAAGAAAGAAAAAGAAAGAAAGAAAGAAAAAGAAAGAAAGAGCAGATAAAAGGATGAAAGAAATAATGACAGGATGGAGAAAGAGACAAAAACAAATTGAGGAAATTAAAGAAAGAAAGAAAGAAAGAAAAAGAAAGAAAGAAAGAAAATGAAAAAAGAGCAGATAAAAGGATGAAAGAAATAATGACAGGATGGAGAAAGAGACAAAAACAAATTGAGGAAATTAAAGAAAGAAAGAAACGAACAAATGAGAAAAAAAAATACATTTAAAATTCACCATCAGCGCTAAAGAAGGATGTTGAGTTCCATTAACTTTAACTTGGGTAAATTAGCTAGTTCAGTTTTATATACTAGTTAACTTGGCTAGTTATATTAGTTACCTAGTTAAGTTCAGTTTTCATTGCTTAGCATTAATTCCAGGTGGATTATTAAACAGGATCTAATCAGTGAGCTGTCCGAGTGCTTAGTGAACGCTGGATCGGGCGTGGTGATGAAACTCGTTACTCTCCAACACTTGAGTACGTTTAAATGTTTTGACTTTCCCTCAGCATTCCCACAGAATATCGCTCCGGCACTTCTACCAGACCGTCGCTCCGGCACTTCTACCAGACCGTCGCTCCGGCACTTCTACCAGACCATCGCTCCGGCACTTCTACCAGACCATCGCTCCGGCACTTCTACCAGACCATCGCTCCGGCACTTCTACCAGACCATCGCTCCGGCACTTCTACCAGACCATCGCTCCGGCACTTCTACCAGACCATCGCTCCGGCACTTCTACCAGACCATCGCTCCGGCACTTCTACCAGACCATCGCTCCGGCACTTCTACCAGACCATCGCTCCTGCACTTCTACCAGACCATCGCTCCTGCACTTCTACCAGACCATCGCTCCGGCACTTCTACCAGACCATCGCTCCGGCACTTCTACCAGACCATCACTCCGGCACTTCTACCAGACCATCACTCCGGCACTTCTACCAGACCATCACTCCGGCACTTCTACCAGACCATCACTCCGGCACTTCTACCAGACCATCACTCCGGCACTTCTACCAGACCATCACTCCGGCACTTCTACCAGACCATCACTCCTGCACTTCTACCAGACGATCACTCCTGCACTTCTACCAGACTATCACTCCTGCACTTCTACCAGAATATCACTCCTGCACTTCTACCAAACTCTAATCCACTTCTCATCTGTTAACCTTCATAAATCTTCATAAAGAAGCTCCTACACAAAACTCATTCCATGTTCAGTGTAAATGTGAGAGTTAAGTGTGTGAGGAGAGAAGCGAGTTGTGCTCCATCCGCTCTGCTCGACTCTGTGGTTAACTGACGGGGAATGAAATAAATCCTCTTTTATTAGAAGGTCTGAGTTAGTGTAAAGGGGCGAGTCATCGCTGCTCCTCTGTGGGCCGTAATATTAAAGATCAGACGGTGAGAGTGCCGTAAAAAAAACCTCAACATTTCAGTAAAAAAAAATAAAACAAGTGCACCAGGGATTGAAGTAGCTGACTTTCCTCTCTGTAAAATCTTCTAGTGCAGAAAACCAGCTCGCATAAACACGCACTGCTCTTCAAATTGAGCTTCAGGAGATTTTTTCTCTGTCCATTAGCATGTTCTCGTTTATGTTTCATCATCACCGCTAACTTACACTGCCCTCCACTAATATGGTAAATATGAGCAAAGAAGGCTGTGAAAAATTTGTCTTTATTGTTTAACCTTTTGATCTTTTGTTCAAAACATTCACAAAAATTCTCTGCTCTCATGGATATCAAACAATTGCAAACACAACACAGGTTTATCAAAAAAAAAAACCTTTGTTAAATATAAGTGTGCAACAATTATTGGCACCCTTTTAGTCAATACTTTGTGCTGCCTTCCTTTGCCAAGATAACAGCTCTGAGTCTTCTCCTATAATGCCTGATGAGGTTGGAGAATACATGGCAAGGGATCTGAGACCATTCCTCCATACAGAATCTCTCCAGATCCTTCACATTTCTAGGTCCACTCTGGTGGACTCTCCTCTTCAGTTCACCCCACATGTTTTCTATGGGTTTCAAGACAGCGGACTGGGATGGCCATGGCAGGACCTTGATTTTGTGGTCAGTAAACCATTTTTGTGTTGATGTTGATGTACGTTTTGGATCATTATCCTGCTGGAAGATCCGACCACGGCCCATTTGAAGCTTTCTGGCAGAGGCAGTCAGGTTTTCATTTAATATCTGTTGATATTTGATAGAGTCCATGATGCCATGCATCCTAACAAAATGTCCAGGTCCTCTGGCAGAAAAACAGCCCCAAAACCACCGTATTTAACCGTGGGCATGAGGTACTTTTCCATATGGCTACCTTTCTGTGTGCTCCAAAACCACCTCTGGTGTTTATTACCAAAAAGCTCTATTTTGGTTTCATCTGACCATAGAACCCGGTCCCATTTGAAGTTCCAGTAGTGTCTGGCAAACTGAAGATGCTTGAGTTTGTTTTTGGATGAGAGTAGAGGCTTTTTTCTTGAAACCCTTCCAAACAACTTGTGGTGATGTAGGTGACTTCGGATTGTAGTTTTGGAGACTTTCTGACCCCAAGATGCAACTAACTTCTGCAATTCTCCAGCTGTGATCCTTGGAGATTTTGGCCACTCGAACCATCCTCTTCACAGTGCGTTGAGATGATATAGACACACGTCCAATTCCAGGTTGATTCATAACATTTCCAGTTGACTGGAACTTCTTAATTATTGCCCTGATGTTGGAAATGGACATTTTCAATGCTTGTGCTATTATCTTATAGCCACTTCCCATTTTGTGAAGCTCAACAACCTTTTGCTGCACATCACAGCTATATTCCTTGGTCTTACCCATTGTTATGAATGACTAAGGGAATTTGGCCTGTGTGTTACCTCATATTTATACCCCTGTGAAACAGGAAGTCATGGTTGAACAATTTCCTGTTCCTAGTCACCCAGGTGTACTAAAATGTTTTTTTTAAATATGAATGGAAATATACTTCTGTATCTGTATTTTTTTTTTTTTTTTGATAAACCTGTGTTGTGTTTGCAATTGTTTGATATCCATGAGAGCAGAAAATTTTTGTGAATGTTTTGAACAAAAAATAATTTTTTTCACAGCCTTCTTTGCTCATATTTACCAAGCGGGCTGATATTACTGTATAAATCATTAAAAGCTATGAGTGCAGGAAGAAGAACACAAGGTTTATTTTTAGTTCTTCAAAACAGGCCAAGTTTATTTAAAACCCATTTTTCCTTGTCTTCGACCTCATGTCGTAACCCTCAGTCTCAGCCTTCCTCTCTGCAGTGCAAAATGACTAACCTGGACACTTAACACACTGCTGGGGTGTTAATCATGGCCATGAGCCACTGTTTTGATTGTGTATCAGCACGCCGGAACAGCGGATATTGCCTCCTCTCGCCTGCAGCAAAGCATTGTTTCTCATCTCAATGCTCACTTTATTATTCTCTCTCTCTCTCTCTCTCTACAGCTTCAAGGAGAAGGAAAGTATCAGTAGTGTCTGGAAAAAAGAGCTGTGGTCAAACACGATGAATAACAGACTAGCGTATATAATTAGAATGCTTACAGTAGGAGCGCTAGCAGCTTGTAAGGCTTTATATCTGAGATCCACCGGAACGGCAGTAAGCTCTTCAGTTCAGATCAAAGCCTGGAGCAGATCAATAAACGTCTCAGAGATATAAAGGGGGCGTGGCCATGTAGCATGAATACGCAGTGACCCATAACGCCTGGCGCGCAGGTTTTATCATAAATTTAACGTAACGTAAATCATATTTAACCTCCTCGAGGGTTAATGAATGAATGAGACTGAAATCAGTCATGATGTGTTTAGCGTCCTGCGTTTGCTTCTTTACTTTTGTTAATATAGCTAACAGCTAATAGACGTCAATATCACCCAAAATGTAATAAAAATGTTAACAACCGCATCACTTCTAGCTCTTACGCTACAACTATGGCTTCAAACGTTGGGAGGTGGAGCTTATGGGGCGTGGCGATAAAGAGAAAAGTGTTTGTTCAAAATGGCCGCCTCCCCAGCATTCTAACGTTCAGCTACACAGTGAAGTTTAGTTCAGCTGAAGGGCCAAATATTTACGTGAAGGATTTTGATCGTTATTTGTTAGCTAGGTAATTTATCCATGCAGCTGTAATGCAAAACTAAAAAAAAGCATTACATTTGGTGTTAATTTTTATTAAATTGTTAATCTTCTAAAGTTAATGCACTTATTGGTTTAATTGCAGCTTGTTTTCTATCGCATACAACAAAATTGCTAAAACATCGCTTCATCTCTACATAAAAAAAAGCGATGCAGCGGCGCTTTAGTCTTTTAGTCTGTCCGGCTCTCTCACCTCCTCATCTGTACACTCTGCTCAAACGGACCAGCTTCCACGCTAACGCTAATTCCACCATCGATTCCGCCAAATTTTCACAGAGATAGAGATGAAGGAAGAGGAGAAGAGAAGAACAGATAAATGGATTTACCGCCGAGACCTGATCAGGAAGATTAGAGAGGATCATGAGGAGAGTATGAAAGAGATGAGGAGAAGATCAAGAACCAGGAGGGAAACAAGAGAACAAATAAGATGAAAGGGGGGAAAGTAGGAGGAGATGGAAATCTACCACCAGGGAATACACACTATAAAACAGTGAACACTATCAAACCATATAACCACATTATTCCCAGATTAACGCTGGATAGAGACAATAGGAAACCGAGCGGCTTTGTCATGCTTTCACGATGGAAGATGGAAGCAGGAGGTCCAGCAGATACTAATCCGCCCCTCAGTAAAGGTTTATGTGCAGGATTTTGAAGACATTATCAGCAATTACACACACCTCTATCCATTCTCTTTCTGTCCTCTTTCTTCCTCCTCTACCTTTTCCACCATGAAGTACCCCAAGTCCTAAATTTAAAGGCGACTTCATTCCTCTCCTTCAAACTGTGACAGCTCTGTAAAAGCGAACGACTCCCCAACGGAGCGGCCGAGAGAGATTTACACACTCCTTAAGTGCGCTGTAAAAAAAAAAAAGTTGGACAAGGACGAAACGGCCACAAATCCTGAAAAATGCTGCGCTCTCCAATAATACACTGCCTGATCTGTTCGGGACAAAAGGGGGCGTGGCCGGTGTGTCTGTCAGTCACAGTGAAGGAGGTGCATGCTGAGTACAGTTTCACTGAAGGAGGCGTGGCCTCTGTATCTCTCAGTGTCACTGAGGGAGGCGTGGTCTCTCTTTCTGTTGGTGTCAGTGAAGGAGGTGTGGCCTCTGTATCTGTCATTCCTTATAAAGGAGGTGTGGCTTTGTTGTTTTATGTAGCAGTATGGTCCTGGAGGAACGTTGTTTCGTTTCACTGTGCACTGTACCAGCTGTATACGGTTGAAAGGACAATAAAAGCCACTTGACTTGACTTGGCCGTTGTATCTGTCAGTGTCACTGAAGGAGGCGTGGCCTTTGTATCTGTCAGTGTCACTGAAGGAGGCGTGGCCTTTGTATCTGTCAGTGTCACTGAAGGAGGCGTGGCCTTTGTATCTGTCAGTGTCACTGTAGGAGGCGTGGCCTTTGTATCTGTCAGTGTCACTGAAGGAGGTGTGGCCTTTGTATCTGTCAGTGTCACTGAAGGAGGTGTGGCCTTTGTATCTGTCAGTGTCACTGTAGGAGGCGTGGCCTTTGTATCTGTCAGTGTCACTGTAGGAGGCGTGGCCTTTGTATCTGTCACTGTCACTGTAGGAGGCGTGGCCTTTGTATCTGTCACTGTCACTGTAGGAGGCGTGGCCTTTGTATCTGTCACTGTCACTGTAGGAGGCGTGGCCTTTGTATCTGTCAGTGTCACTGTAGGAGGCGTGGCCTTTGTATCTGTCAGTGTCACTGTAGGAGGCGTGGCCTTTGTATCTGTCAGTGTCACTGTAGGAGGCGTGGCCTTTGTATCTGTCAGTGTCACTGTAGGAGGCGTGGCCTTTGTATCTGTCAGTGTCACTGTAGGAGTGGTGGCCTTTGTATCTGTCAGTGTCACTGAAGGAGGCGTGGCCTTTGTATCTGTCAGTGTCACTGAAGGAGGCGTGCCCTTTGTATCTGTCAGTGTCACTAAAGGAGGTGTGGCCTCTGTATCTGTCAGTCTTAGTGAAGAAGGTGTGTCCTCTGTGTCTCACAGTGTCACTGAAGGAAGTGTGACCTGTGTAATGTGAGTCTTAGTGAAAGAGGCGTGGCTTCTGTGTGCTGACAGCCTCAGTAAAGGAGGCGTAGCCTCACACTTCTAATAGGAAAACCTTTTGGACGTTGTTTCATTTCCACCAGCGATACTTATACTGATTAAATCTGGAGATTTAAAAAAATCGCTACGTATTAAACAGATGTACTCACATGTCGCAGGTTTGTTGCAGTTGTGGCCGTGACGGAAGTACTGTGGATTTTCGATGACTGGGATTCGGGTCATGCCGATGACGACAGCGTCGGGCCCAGCATCCAGCGTGCACGGGCTTAGAATACCGTGATTAACATGATGGAGGGGACTGGCGCTGTCTTCTTCTCCGCTAATCACAGCTACGGGACCTAGAGAGAGAGAGAGAGAGAGAGAGCGAGAGCGAGAGAGAGAGAGAGAGAGAGAGAGAGAGAATCTTAAATTACATTAAAAAATGCAGCCATGTTTGATTTCTTTAGTTTACGTTCATTAGACATCATTCGTCTTCTCAGGAACACCATTTCTTCAGCACAGTAAGTCCCCCCTTCAAACTTTAGGCCACGCCCCCTACCCGAGTCCGATGCTCAAACTCAAAGATGTGCTGATGAACTGCTGGAGCTGTGAGCTCTGTTTTTATCTCTTTGACTTTGTCCGCTGTTTGAAGGCGATATATAACAGCATGTCAGAAACCACATCAGAAGTTCTGCGAGGCTAAACTGGAGGCTATAAGCTTCCATTAATTGTTAGCGACGTTAGCCTCGCAGCTCCAGAGCAAAACTATCGACGTAAACTTCGGATTCATTCACGCTAAATCCAACCGAGTGACTCTCGGCTGTGGTGTGTGAGATTTATTCTGGTAGAACTACTTACCAACACAATAAACGGCGGCCATACTGGCATACACAAGGAGGAAATACAGCCTTACTCTCTCTCTCTCTCTCACTCACACACACACACACACACACACACACACACACTCTTCAGTGAAGACGAAGAGGTCACACAGCATAACAAACACATCAGCCTGCTGTCACACTCAATCTCTGAGAAGGAGAGAGGAGAAGACAGAGCTCAAAACACACACACACACACACACACACACACACACACACACACACACACACACACACACACACACACACACACACACACTTTCGCTAAAACAAGAGTGACTCTCCCATGTGGTTTGTAATGTGATTTTAAAATTAATTCGTCTCAACTGTGTATTTCAGAATAGGATCAAAATGCATTTTCAGAATCCAGTACACACACACACACACACACACACACACACACACACACACACACACACACACACACACACACACAGTTATGATTATTTTCCTATAACAGCATGTCCCCAAGTGTTTTATTCCTCTTATACTACAGCAACTTACCAACGAATACAATTATATTTATTAAACAACGACATGCCATACTTTTTATCTGTTTATAGTTACATTTATTGTTGTTCTTCTCACTTATGTTACAGCAGCTATAAACAATCGTTCCCATACCAGCCCCTCTCCCTCTCTCTCTCTCTCTCTCTCTCTCTCTCTCTCTCTCTCTCTCAAAGGAAAGAAAAGAAATCGCAAAGCGTAAACTCCTCAGTACCACGCCCTACATCAGGTCCCTGACGTGATCAAATCATTTCTGTCTGTAAATAGAGATTATTTGGAGAGGACTGCAGTTGTCCCTGATGTGACGCTTAAACAGAGATCTCCTAGAAGCCAAAAAAAAAAAAAAAAAAAGTAATTAGTTTTAGACTTGAAGACAAAAGGCTGCATTTATCAGGCCGCCAAATGACCACTTCAGATAACCGGCTCGCTCGTTATAGCCATTTAATTGGAAAGACTGCGTCAAACCACAAAGTCCAATAAAGATTAATACGAAAAATAAGGAAAATGGTTAAAACAGACCTTATATACGGTCAATCAATCAAACCCAAATGCCTCTCGGCTTTTCATTCAATTACTGACCAGGATGACTAGCCATGTGTAAGAAAAGCAGATTATAAGGATATATGAGAAAGAGTAAACTTAAAGGCTTCGAAATGGCTTCCTTTTGGGCATGTAGTCGTTATATACGTATTACTGAATAGGAGAGTAGGAGCTGGGGGACAAATATAATAATTAAAAATAATTAAAAATAATAATACCTTTATTTATAGAGTAATATATGTTTAGTATATATGTAGAATCACTTTATATGTATATGAGATAAGATTAATGAAATAAAAAAAGAGGAAAACGTAATCCATAGAATTATCTAATTAATTTGAATATTTAATTATTCAAAAGAATGTATTAAATATTTAAATAAAAATAAAATTAAACTATAAATATACCGTAAATAGTCCCCTGTTTTGTACGTAGTGCACATCACAGGCTGTATAAATCATTACTGAATACTTTATGTCGTGTACTTGTAAATGGAAAGTAAGAACCGAGTAAAAATAACGGCACCCTGTTGGCCCTATAATTTCGAAAGCAACCACATTATTTACGTACATGTTTATGTATAACGTATAATCAGAGTAGCTGTAAAGGACGGAAGCTGATCAGATTAGCATCCGAGTTTTTCAGTAGCGTCTAAGACCAACGTCTTTAAACACAAACCTTCAAACCTGAAAAGAAAAAAAAACAAAAACAAAACAGGGATAGAAAATAGAGACTGAAGAAGGAAATAGTGCTTTTTTTTTTTTTTTTTTTTTGGTTGCTGAAAATAATTCATGTAGCATAACAGCAAGAAATAAAATCTAATATGACGATATACGAGTGAGAAGATTTTGCGAGTGTTGAAATAAATCGAACTGCAGTCTCGTATATCACCAGTATATCACTTCATGAATAGTGTTAGTTGTAATTATGACATTAATCACTGGTTTCATTGAACAAAATGGCTTCCAAACTCATTATTCAGCAGCACATAGAATAGCACTTGATCCAGCGCACTCTGTTATTTTACATTTTTATCAGTATTCCGTATGAAGACACGAGACACTAATTCGTGGTCATGAAATTTTAATGCGTACGGGATGTAGGTTTTATAACACTTTTCATTTGCGGTTTCGATTAGTCGAATTAATAAAATAAAGCCAGTGTTTGTGTTACTTCGATGCGATCTGCTGTAAATAAAACGTGCTCATGAGTGTGAAGGACAATCTGACCTAGCGCTCATCTGCTACGCTTACAGAGAAACTTGTAATTTTATCATAATCACTTATTTTTATGGATTTGTAATAGGTTTTAGCCAAAACATAAATTTCAGTGTGACATCAAACGGTCACTTGAATCGAGCTGATATCAAGCTCCGCCCCCACGTGTGTAACTCTCACGTAACTTCTGAATAGCGTTTAAGTCCGTAATTACGTCTGAGTTACTCTGAATAAGGATGTGTGTAGAATTTTTCTAATCAGCTGGATAAAAACAGCAGCACTCTGAGCAGTAATTACACCTCGACCTGCACTACAATACATGTTTTAGGAAAACAAAATTAATCCCACGGCGAGGTATTAACGCGAAGGTCGGAAAAAAAAATGAAACAGAAAAGAAACAAAGTAAAATCCTCTTCAGACTGTGTTAATAATCTTAATCCCAACCACAGGTTAAAGTAGGGGTGTGTAAATTACAGAACGTGATTAGGGGTTATTGTTTCGAAGCCTTCAATTACCTCCAACGTTAGTCAAAAAAAAAAAATCGCACCGTGTGATGAGCTCTAATTAAGGTGAGGCGTTGCTCCGGCGACTGCACATTAAAGCTAGCAATAAAGTCGTCTAACATTTAGCGTAACATTTTTCACACGTGGTAGCTCCCCTGTAAGCTCGCGTGGGATGTTTAAAGCCCTCGGAAAGCAATTAATGTAAATGTTAAAGTCTGTTAATGCAACACTGAGCAGAAATAAATCACACACAGCCATGAGATTAGCTTTTGAGACTCTTATCAGGAAAATCCTCGAATAAAAAATTATTTTTCCTTCTTAGATATATTCATTAAAAATAACTAGCAACAACTTATTTTAATAAAATATCTGAATGTTCACATTCAACTATTAAGCATAAAAATGGACTTTGATTAAAACTAGTAAAGTACAGCACCTCTGGAGAAACACTTTCCCTATAGAGCAATTCTTTTTCCTCTGTTTATTCCATGTTTTCATCTAAGTATGAAATTTAACTTCAGTTAGAAATGTTTAAAAAGCACCATTACATTACACCATTTAACATTTTTGTAACTTTTTATTTAAATTTTTTCCCCCCTGAGCTTCAATTCCATGTCATATCCAATGTACTGGTTTGAATTTCCTCTACAGGGGATCAATAAAGTCTCATCTCATCTCATCTCATCTTATTGTTACTATTTAAGTTACATAGTTACTTGTTTTTTTATGGTTAAGTCTTTTCTTTGAATTATTTTACTTTAGAATGTTTAAAATTTGTAATTACAATTACTGATTTTACTTGATTATTTATATTTTTATTTTTATAACACTGTAAATTTCTACATTTTCAGTTTCTTCCCTTATGATGTTTTTTTTTTTCCTTTGTAAATTACTCGGAGCTGTATTTTAGTGTATGAGGTTGCTTTTATTCTTTAAAAAAATAAATAAATAATAATAATAATTACAATTTTTATATGTACAGAATAATGTTATTTTAATAACCCTACCCCCCCCCTCCTCCCCAGAAATAGAATATTTTAGAACAGTAATAGATATTCTATTAATTGTTTTATATTTTTCTCTATATTCTGCTTTTTCTCTTATGCTTTTTTAATCTTTCTATTCACCATTTTCTAAATTTGTAAAACACTTTGAGTTGTACAGGTGCATCTCAATAAATTAGAATGTCGTGGAAAAGTTCATTTATTTCAGTAATTCAACTCAAATTGTGAAACTCGTGTATTAAATAAATTCAATGCACACAGACTGAAGTAGTTTAAGTCTTTGGTTCTTTTAATTGTGATGATTTTGGCTCACATTTAACAAAAACCCACCAATTCACTATCTCAACAAATTTAGAATACTTCATAAGACCAATAAAAAAACATGTTTAAGTGAATTGTTGGCCTTCCTGGAAAGTATGTTCATTTACTGTACATGTACTCAATACTTGGTAGAGGGCTCCTTTTTGCTTTAATTACTGCCTCAATTCAGTGCGGCATGGAGGTGATCAGTTTGTTGGCACTGCTGAGTGTGGTATGGAAGCCCAGCGTTTCTTTGACAGTGGCCTTCAGCTCATCTGCATTTTTTTGGGTCTCTTGTTTCTCATTTTCCTCTTGACAATACTCCCATAGATTCTCTATGGGGTTCAGGTGTGTGGTGAGTTTGCTGGCCAGTCAAGCACACCAACACCCATGGTCATTTTAACCAACTTTTGGTGCTTTTTGGCAGTGTGGGCAGGTGCCAAATCCTGCCTGGAAAATGAAATCAGCATCTTCAAAAAGCTGGTCAGCAGAAGGAAGCATGAAGTGCTCCAAAATTTCTTGGTAAACGGGTGCAGTGACTTTGGTTTTCAAAAAACACAATGGACCAACACCAGCAGATGACATTGCACCCCAAATCATCACAGACTGTGGAAACTTAACACTGGACTTTAAGCAACTTGGGCTATGAGCTTCTCCACCCTTCCTCCAGACTCTAGGACCTTGGTTTCCAAATGAAATACAAAACTTGCTCCCATCTGAAAAGAGGACTTTGGACCACTGGGCAACAGTCCAGTTCTTCTTCTCCTTAGCCCAGGTAAGACGCCTCTGACGTTGTCTGTGGTTCAGGAGTGGCTTAACAAGAGGAATACGACAACTGTAGCCAAATTCCTTGACACGTCTGTGTGTGGTGGCTCTTGATGCCTTGACCCCAGCCTTAATCCATTCCTTGTGAAGTTCACTCAAATTCTTGAATCGATTTTGCTTGACAATCCTCATAAGGCTGCGGTTCTCTCGGTTGGTTGTGCATCTTTTTCTTCCACACTTTTTCCTTCCACTCAACTTTCTGTTAACATGCTTGGATACAGCACTCTGTGAACAGCCAGCTTCTTTGGCAATGAATGTTTGTGGCTTATCTAGTGAACCAAACTGAGAGACCATTTTGAAGGCTCAGGAAACCTTTGCAGGTGTTTTGAGTTGATTAGCTGATTGGCATGTCACCATATTCTAATTTGTTGAGATAGTGAATTGGTGGGTTTTTGTTAAATGTGAGCCAAAATCATCACAATTAAAAGAACCAAAGACTTAAACTACTTCAGTCTGTGTGCATTGAATTTATTTAATACACGAGTTTCACAATTTGAGTTGAATTACTGAAATAAATGAACTTTTCCACGACATTCTAATTTATTGAGATGCACCTGTATGTTAATGTATGAAAGGTGCTGATATAAATAAAATGTACTGTTATTATTATTATTATTATTAGCAGTCAGGATCAAGGTGTGAACTTTCCAGAAATGTGCAGCAGCTCTGTTGTTGTCAGATGGAGCAGACATGGCTCGACTCTACATCACCTGACCCGAGCACCGATCCCGACTGGACGAAAATCACGGCCATGTTTAACGGCGTGAGGACGGTCTACAGTCATCTCACACCGTAAACGTTTCATCCAGAACCGTCCTTTAACTTAATCCAACTTCTCCACACTAGCGCTCGCTCATCTTCCCCTCATCACTTGCCTTATTTTAGTCCTAAAAGGAAACAATTTAAAGGAAATAAAGTGAATAAATGCAGTTCCTTCATTCGGCATCGATTTTCCTGTAAGTGGATTGTGAAATGTGCAACAATACTTCAAGCAATTAAAGAAATACATTTCAAGGATGAATTATATATTTTTTCTCTAATGTTCATTGATCCAAAACCAATTCCTCTGACTGCCTAAATGGAAATGTAATTTTTAAAATGGACACTTTTATTTCCTTTCTCTTCTTCAACAAAAGAGCAAAGACGGCGTCGTAATAATGCAGCGGCCATTTCTCCAGAACACACACACACACACACACAGACACACACACACACACACACACACACACACACACACACACACACACACACACACACACACACACACACTCAGAAAAAAATTCAGCTGAAGTCAAGGTTTGAAAAAAAAAAAAAAAACCACACCACACTACTGCTGCTCTTACTTCTTTTATTTATCATTTTAATGCTTTAATTTGTGCATTTTTTAAAAATTAGATTTACTCTGGCTTTAGCTCCGCCTCAAAACTATCTTTCATCATTTTATCCTCATCCTAAATTCTACTAAATGTCTTTTAGCTTTTCAATCATATTGACTCATTTTTTTCCCCCAGGAATATACACCCTAAGGCTGGGCAACATGACGAAAATATCATATCACGATACTTTTCCACGATGAACGATATGATATGATATCGAGGCTTTGCTGACAAACAACCAGCAGAATGCTGGAGCTTTCTGTGAGAAATCTGAGTACAGGAATAAATAAATAAATAAATAAATATATCTATATATGTATAATGTCTACGAAAATACATTTAAATCATTTGAAAATATCTTTAAAAAAAAATTATATATACAGTACTGTGCAAACGTTTTAGGCAGGTCTGGAAAAATGCTGTAAAGTAAGAATGCTTTCAAAAATAGACATGTTAATAGTTTATATTTATCAATTAACAAAATTCAAACTGAGTGAACAGAAGAAAAATCTACATCAAATCAATATTTGGTGTGACCTTCAAAACATCATCAATTCTTCTGGGTACACTCGCACAAAGTCAGGGATTTTGTAGGCGTATAGTCAGGTGTATGATTAAACAATTATACCAAACAGGTGCTAATGATCATCAATTCAATATGTAGGTTGAAACACGATCATTAACTGAAACAGAAACAGCTGTGTATGAGGAATAAAACTGGGTGAGGAACAGCCAAACTCAGCTAACAAGGTGAGGTTGCTGAAGACAGTTTACTGTCAAAAGTCATACACCATGGCAAGACTGAGCACAGCAACAAGGCAGAAGGTAGATATACTGCATCAGCAAGGTCTCTCCCAGGCAGAAATTTTAAGGCAGACAGGGGTTTCCAGATGTGCTGTCCAAGCTCTTTTGAAGAAGCACAAAGAAAAGAGCAACGTTGAGGACCGTAGACGCAGCAGTCGGCCCAGGAAACTTACTGCAGCAGATGAAAGACACATCAGGCTTACTTCACTTCACAATCAGAAGATGTCCAGCAGTGCCATCAGCTCAGACCTGGCAGAAACCAGTGAGACCCTGGTACACCTATCTACTGTCCGGAGAAGTCTGGTCAGAAGTGGCCTTCATGGAAGACTTGCGGCCAAAAAGCCATACCTCCGATGTGGAAACAAGGCCAAGCGACTCAACTATGCACGAAAACACAGGAACTGGGGAGCAGAAAAATGGCAGCAGGTGCTCTGGACTGAGGAGTCAAAATGTGACATATTTGGCTGCAGCAGAAGGCAGTTTGTTTGCCGAAGAGCTGGAGAGCGGTACACGAATGAGTGTCTGCAGGCAACAGTGAAGCATGGTGGAGGTTCCTTGCAAGTTTGGGGCTGCATTTCTGCTAATGGAGTTGGGGATTTGGTCAGAATGAATGGTCTCCTCAATTCTGAGAAGTACAGGCATCATGATACTTATCCATCATGCAATACCATCAGGGAGGCATCTGATTGGCCCCAAATTTATTCTGCAGCTTGATAACGACCCCAAACATACAGCGAAAGTCATTAAGAACTATCTTCAGTGTAAAGAAGAACAATGAAGAGAGAGAAGCAACTGAGGCTGCCTAAATCCACAGAAGAACTGTGGTTGGTTATCCAAGATGTTTGGGCCGACCTACCTGCCGAGTTCCTTCAAAAACTGTATGCAAGTGTACCTAGAAGAACTGATGAATTGATGCTGATTTGAAGGTAAAGGGAGGTCACAACAGATACTGATCTGATGTAGATGTTTCTTCTGTTCACTCGTTTTGCATTTTGTTAATTAATAAATATAAACTATTAACATGTCTATTTTTGAAAGCGTTCCTACTTTACAGCATTTTTTCACACCTGCCTAAAACTTCTGCACAGTACTGTATATTTTACATACAACCCCAATTCCAAAAAAGTCCCAACTTTTTTGAGACATGTTGCTGCCATCAGATTCAAAATGACCTTATTTTTTCCTTAAAACGTTACATTTCCTCAGTTTAAACATTTAATATGTTTTCTATGTTCTGTTGTGAATAACATCTGGGTTTATGAGATTTGCAAATCATTGCATTCTGTTTTTATTTACATTTTACACAGCGTCCCAACTTTTTTTGGAATTGGGGTTGTATATTAAATTAAATATAGATTAAATATAATAAAAAAAAAAAATACATTTAAATATTTAATTTAAAATATTTTCTAATCATCTGACACTGGAAATGGAAATTTTGTTACTCAGACTTCGGCCATCACTTCAGTTGATTTTAATCTCTGTTTGTTCATGTTTTGTCCTATTTATTATTATTATTATTATTATTATTATTATTATTATTATTATTATTATTATTACTAGTCTGTTTTGTGCCGAATTTTTCCGCCTTGTTCACTTCTTTCTTGTTTTCTTTCTTCTTCATTCCTGTTTCTCGTCTCTGACATTCTGAGAAGCTGCGTTGTGTTTGTTTTTGTTTTCTCTCCATCGTGGACTTTGACAATATTTCCGTGACAAAGTTTGAGTAAAAGCACATCGTGTTTAAACCTCACCATCTCCACCTCTACTGCTGTTTTTCCCCCCCCCTTTTCCCTATTTATTAACAACAGCAAAACAACATTTCTACCATTTTGTCATAAAAATAGAAGTTTATTGTGAATGTGACTCTGAACCAGCGGCTAATGCACTCTAAAGCTCGAGTGTCTAGTAACGTAATTTGTTAATGCATTTTATAACAACAGCAGAACGGTGAAAATATATTCGACTTAAAAATAAATTCTGACAAAATTAGTATGAAGTTGTTGTTGATTTGAAAAACAAAACAAAACTGTAAACAAAACATGTTTGTTAGTTCTGTAACTATGAGGTTATCTAACAAGTTATAGAGGCTTACAGTTACTGGTGGGGTTATAGGTTTATATACACCGATCAGCCATAACATTAAAACCACCTGCTTAATATTGTGTAGGTCCCCCTTGTGCCACCAAAACAGCTCTGACCCGTCGGGGCATGGACTCCAGAAGACCTCTGAAGGTGTGCTGTGGTATCTGGTTCTGATAGAAAGGAGTCAGAACACAAAGTGCATCACAGCTGGCTGCGTATGGAGCTGCGTAGCTGCAGACCGGTCAGAGAGCCCATGCTGACCCCCTGTACACCACCGAAAGCTCCTACAATGGGCATGTGGGCATCAGAATTGGACCGTGGAGCAATGGAAGAAGGTGGCCTGGTCTGGTGAATCACGTTTTCTTTTACTTCATGTGGACGGCCGGGTGTGTGTGTGTGCGTCGCTGACCTGAGGAAGACACGGTACCATGATGCACTATGTGAAGAAGGCAGTGTGATGCTCTGGGCAATGTTCTTCTGGGTACACCTTCTGAGGTCTTGTGGAGTCCATGCCTCAACGGGTCAGAGCTGTTTTGGTGGCACAATATTAGGCAGTTGGTGTGTGTGTGTGTGTGTGTGTGTGTAAAATATGGTGTTTGGTAATTGATAAAAAGCCAGTTGTTTAACCTGACTAACAAACCATTTTCTTAGGAATTATAATTTTTGTCTTTTTAAAATATAGAATCATAAAACTTTCTTACAAAAGAACCTGTAAAAATGTCAGTTTTATTACAATTTTATTATCATTCATAAAAAATAATAATTGATTAATTTCATGTTTAAAAAAAAAATATTTATTGATTGAAATTAAGTAATATTTTGATGCAGTAACTCATATTTAAATTACTTTTGCCAAAAAAGTGAGAAGATTACTTTTAGCACAACCAGAGAAGATACTCACTCTGACTGGCTGACGGTTATTTGTTTATTTTCTTAATAAACAAATATCATAATACGTCTAATGCTAACTGCAGGTGAAATTACACAGGATGCTTAATACTTTATGAGCTACAGTGTGTGGAAATGTGGGATGTAACCATAGCAACAACTGTAAAAGTTTCCAAAATGTGGAAATCTGACTTTTGTTTAATTTAGATTTTAAAAATATCTATCTATCTATCTATCTATCTATCTATCTATCTATATATATATATATATATATATATATGAGATAGATGGATATAGAGATAGATGGATAGATATGGATAGATATAGATGGATGGATGGATATATATATCTATATATATATATATCTATATATATATATATATATATCTATATATATATATATATCTATATCTATATATATCTATATAGAGATATATATCTATATATAGAGATATATATCTATATATATAGAGATATATATCTCTATATATATAGATATATATCTCTATATATAGATATATATATATCTATATATATAGATATATATCTCTATATATAGATATATATCTCTATATATATCTATATATATCTCTATATATATATATCTATATATATATCTATATATATCTATCTATCTATAT
>CM042561.1:1417141-1434641 GCA_023630585.1 Cranoglanis bouderius
GGAACACTAGCTAATTCAGCTAATTCAATAACAAGCTAACTAGCATTTAATGTTTATCTACCATTCTCTAAAACACCACTGGGTAGTTTATACATTTTTCTGATTAGCTAGGTTTTTTTTTCCCCAGTAACACTTAAAGTAACACTAGCTAGCGTTCTAGCAAGCTACCTAGCAGTTTATGTTTTGCTATCATTCTCCAGCATAATATTAGCCTCTATTTTAGCCATTATGTTTAGCTAAAAATCCAAAGCATCTAACATTCTCCAACGATTCTTAGCTAATGATTCTTCAAATAAAGAAACATCTAATCATAAATTGATAAACAGCTGATCATAACTAGATAAACTACCCAGTGTTTCTTTTGCAGAATGTTAGCTAAACATAAACCCTAGCTAACATTCTGTAAAAGCAACACTGGGTATTTATCACTAGCTTTCTAGCAAGCTACATTATCAGTTTGTTTTTCACTAAAAAGCTACATGTTCACAAGCTAATTTCTGTGACTCTTGTAACTTTTGGAGCGAAATCTCAGTGCTCTAACACTGTCAGTATTAATTCTACTTCATGGTGTTTTTTTTTTATTTTTTTACATTCCGACATCTTGACCTCCCTCGACTTTTCCTTTTTTCCCCTCTGCATTCACTTTCAGTTCTGATTAAAGAAACAGGCTGATATGTGAGTCATTATGCGGTGCTAGATAAAAACTACTAATCCTGGAGGGAGCTTCGATAACACAGGAGAACGCGCCCTTCTGAGTGCTGTTCGGTATAAAGGAAATAGGAAAAAAAGTACCATGAGGAGGTGAAAGCATTAGCTCATATTTAGTGTGTGGTGTGTATTGTGTAGTGTGTTATGTAGTGTGCGGTATGTGGTGGGTAGTGTGAAATTGTGTAGGGTATAGTGTGTAGTGGTGTGTAGTGTGTATTGTGTAGGCTATTGTGTGTAGTGTTTGGTGTGTAGTGCGTATAGTGTAGGGCATAGTGTAATAGTGTGTAGTGTATATAGTGTAGTAGTGTGTATTGTGTAGGGTATAATGTGGTGTGCGGTGTGTATTGTGTAGGGTATAGTGTGTAGTGTGTTATGTAGTGTGCGGTGTGTGGTGGGTAGTGTGAAATTGTGTAGGGTATAGTGTGTAGTGGTGTGTAGTGTGTATTGTGTAGGCTATTGTGTGTAGTGCTTGGTGTGTAGTGCGTATAGTGTAGGGCATAGTGTAGTAGTGTGTAGTAGTGTGTGGTGTGTAGTGTGTATAGTGTAGTAGTGTGTATTGTGTAGGGTATAGTGTGTAGTGTGTTATGTAGTGTGCGGTGTGTATTGTGTAGGGTATAGTGTGTAGTGTGTTATGTAGTGTGTGGTGTGTATTGTGTAGGGTATAGTGTGTAGTGTGTTATGTAGTGTGCGGTGTGTATTGTGTAGGGTATAGTGTGTAGTGTGTTATGTAGTGTGCGGTGTGTGGTGGGTAGTGTGAAATTGTGTAGGGTATAGTGTGTGGTGTGTAGTGCGTATAGTGTAGGGCATAGTGTAATAGTGTGTAGTAATGTGTGGTGTGTAGTGTGTATAGTGTAGTAGTGTGTAGTGTGTATAGTGTAGGGTATAGTGTAGTAGTGTGTAGTAGTGCATATAGTGTAGGGGATAGTGTAGTAGTGTGTAGTAGTGTGTGGTGTGTAGTGTGTATTGTGTAGTAGTGTATAGTAGTGTGTATAGTGTAGTAGTGTGTAGTAGTGAGTAGTGTGTGGTGTGTAGTGCGTATAGTGTAGGGTATAGTGTAGTAGTGTGTAGTGTGTGGTGTGTAGTGCGTATAGTGTAGGGTATAGTGTAGTAGTGTGTATAGTGTAGTAGTGTGTAGTAGTGGGTATAGTGTAGTAGTGTGTGGTGTGTAGTGTGTATAGTGTAGTAGTGTGTAGTAGTGTGTGGTGTGTAGTGTGTATAGTGTAGGGTATAGTGTAGTAGTGTGTATAGTGTAGTAGTGTGTAGTGTGTGGTGTGTAGTGCGTATAGTGTAGGGTATAGTGTAGTAGTGTGTAGTGTGTAGTGCGTATAGTGTAGGGTATAGTGTAGTAGTGTGTATAGTGTAGTAGTGTGTAGTAGTGGGTATAGTGTAGTAGTGTGTGGTGTGTAGTGTGTATAGTGTAGTAGTGTGTAGTAGTGTGTGGTGTGTAGTGCGTATAGTGTAGTAGTGTGTAGTGCGTATAGTGTAGGGTATAGTGTAGTAGTGTGTAGTGTGTAGTGCGTATAGTGTAGGGTATAGTGTAGTAGTGTGTATAGTGTAGTAGTGTGTAGTAGTGTGTGGTGTGTAGTGTGTATAGTGTAGTAGTGTGTAGTAGTGTGTAGTGCGTATAGTGTAGGGTATAGTGTAGTAGTGTGTAGTGCATATAGTGTAGGGTATAGTGTAGTAGTGTGTAGTAGTGTGTGGTGTGTAGTGTAGTAGTGTGTAGTGCGTATAGTGTAGGGTATAGTGTAGGGTATAGTGTAGTAGTGTGTAGTAGTGTGGTGTGTAGTGCGTATAGTGTAGGGTATAGTGTAGTAGTGTAGTAGTGTGTAGTGCGTATAGTGTAGGGTATAGTGTAGTAGTGTGTAGTGTAGTAGTGTGTAGTGCGTATAGTGTAGGGTATAGTGTAGTAGTGTGTAGTAGTGTGTAGTGTAGTAGTGTGTAGTGCGTATAGTGTAGGGTATAGTGTAGTAGTGTGTAGTGTATGAGTATGATTTGAGACTGAAACAGTTTCGCTTTAGTTTCCTCCCTCTACACCGAGTCACACTAAAACTCAGATGGAGGAATATCCACGGTTTTCTCTTTTTCTTTTCCATCTCAAAGCCATCAGCAGATCGAGAGTGACGCGACCTTTGGCCGTGTGCCGCTCCTCCTCTGCGCCCTTTAATCGCTTTACTCGTTTACTCGTTTGTTGTTTGATGTCTCCGTCTATTTTTTCCTCCGGCTGTGTTTCATTTGAAATGCATTACTCTCTCTGCGGAGTGAAGGGGCCGGCCCAAAGCACGACCTGAGGGCACACACGCTGACAACAGCCGAGGGGGAATGAAGCACAGTGCGGTATAGAAGCAGCATGGACACCTGTTCTCACACACACACACACGCGCGCACATGCACACGCACACACGCACACGCATGCACGTGCACACGCACACACGCACGCATGCACATGCACACACCCCTTTGATACTGTTTTCTGAGGTAGAAAAATTATCAACAAGCTGCTTGACATCTCAATACACCAAAAATACACCAAAAATACACCAGAAAATACACCAAAAATACACCAAAAATACACCAAAAATACACCAAAAATACACCAGAAAATACACTAAAAATACACCAAAAAAAAAAAAGTAGAATATTAAAGTGACAATTAAAAAAAGAACTTTATATTTAAATTAATTGTTTATGGTATTATTATTATTATTATTATTATTAATAATAATAATAATAATAAATGTGTTACCGATATATTATTAAATATTACTGTTATAATACAGTATAATTAAATATTATTCTGTATTAATAATAAATATAATATAATATTATGATGATTATTCTTATCTTTAATGTAATGTTTGGTGTTTTGTGGGAATTTTTTTAGTTCTGCACTGAGCTACACGGCTAACATAGCTAACATTTAATGGAAGTCTATAGCCACCAATTTGGCATTGTGCATCTGTAAAAAAAAAAATGGATGGATGGACAGACAGATAGATAGGTGGATAGATAGACAGATAGATAGATAGATAGATGGATGGATGGGTGGATAGATGGATGGATGGGTGGATGGATGGATGGATGATTATCCCTAAGAAAAAACATTCAATGTTTTAAAAGTTAAAATTAATGTAATCATTTTTGACAGTTTAGCACATTGCATCATGTTTCTGAGCTCACACTGGTGCTTACATTGGGGTTACATCACACATCTTAGGAGCATAAATATACACACACACACACACACACACACACACACACACACACACCCCTATAGGCTGGGAAAGTGGGTGGAGGTGTGGGTTTTACTTGGTATGTTGCCACAGGACAATTAAGATAAACACAGATAGAAATTATACACCTGAAATTTCTCAACTTGTGTGTGTGTGTGTGTGTGTGTGTGTGTGTGTGTGTGTGTGTGTGTGTATACAGTATGTAATTCCAATTTTAACCCTTTCTATGGTAATTTTTTAAAAACAACGTTTAGTTGAAATGTTTGTGTATACTGCGACTAAAGGAACGTTTGTCTACGGATAGTTTTCACTCTCCTTGTTTACATCCGGGTCATTGGGGTCGTCCGCCATCCTGCGGGTCAGGGTCCAGCTGAATGATGTAAGTGCGTACGAATACATTATCCATAACGAACAGATAAGCCGATATAAACACAGATATGAATAGGAGGAGCACTAGTCTTCCTTTCTTTCTTTTGCGGGCGTGAGTGAGCGTTTAGAGATGAAGATCACGTGACAAACACACACCACGGACATAATCATGACTGTGTGATGCATTTACAGCATTCATTCATCCTTAGTAACTGCCTGGTCAGGGTCACAATGGAAAAAGACCATCTAACAACAACAAAAGCCTTCTGGTTTAGGCCACGCCCACTTTTACACTGCGTTACACTCCTACTGCACTGTATATTAACCAGAATAGACTTTAGATGGGAGACAGACTTCTGTTAGCAACATCAGACTTCACTTATCCAGACACCAAACATGTCTTGGCATGGATATATACTGTGTGTGTGTGTGTGTGTGTGTGTGTGTGTGTGTGTGTGTGTGTGTGTGTGTGTGTGTGTGATACATTTCTTTCTTGTGAGACAAAGAGATGACCTGCAGCCTTCAAACTCACACCCTCTCTAAATCAATACGCTGCTGTCGGCTTTTCTGCAGCCTACCATCGGACCTGCTGCTCTCCTGATGAAACACGTGTGTGTGTGTGTGTGTGTGTTATCTCAGTGAGAACCTCGTGCCGCATCAGAAGAAAAACAACGTAATCAGCCGTCCTTAACGTTAAAGATGGTTCAGCAATGTAACAGTAATGTAATACATTACTCCTCATTAAACTAATTTCAGTAACGAGTTTATTCGAGCCTGGACGTCTGCCGGTCTCCATGGTTACCATTAACGCTAATGGCTCAGCCTTTGATATATGTTAGCCTGCGTTTTGATCCCTGCTACCGTACGGATGACGATGTGAACTGGACCAGCCTGGATAAAGACGTCAAAAACCGCACGTTTCAGTCATCCTGCTGAGGAAGAGAACACCTTCAAGATGAAAACAACTCATCACCGTGACTTCCTGCTGGACTTCTACAGAAATGTCTTTCTGTTAATAAGGACTGCAGCAGCGAACATCTGGATTAATGACCGACGTCAAGAGAACAAAACTGCCCCCGATCTCTGGGTGGGAGGGGCTTATTCTCTCTCCCCTGTCAATCACGGGGACACTAGCCAATCGTGAGGAAGTAAATAAATGATAACAACAAGGGTAGACAAAGGAGAAAGTATAAGTAATTAGCAATTTAAATTAGTTTTTAAATGACTAAAAATGATAACGAATGAAAAAAAAAATGTATTATGCACATTGTGCAAATTAAAAACGTAACAAAATTTGACAGCAAAACAGGAACAGTGTATACAAGGGAGGAAAATATATTAAAGAGGGAAAAAAAGAGAAAAAAAAAAACAGTAGTTTTGTTGTTTTTGTATTTAGCAAATAAATTTGAACTTTGCACTGATGTGTACAAATATATCCGCTCATAATTCACCAGACTTTTCCACAAAATGTTGTGTTCGTGATGAAGGGATAAAGCTGCTCAGAGCAGAGAAACGTCTTTCACGATTACAGCACGACGAGTCCGGTCTCTGTTTCTGGCAGATATCTACAGGAAATGTGTTTCTGTTAAGAAGGACTGCAGCCATGAAGGTTAATTTCACGTCCCGGTTGCTGGCTGAGAATTAGACGGCTTCCAGCGTCGGATCGACTGTGCTGCGAGCGTAATCCATCAGCTGTATGGAAAATCCCCGCTGCGCTCCCCCTACGGCGCGGAATAACACCACTCCATACCCACTGAGCTTACAACACACACACACACACACACACACACACAGTCTACGTTCTTCAGACTTCCTGCTTTTACCGCAACATCGAACGATTCTGATTGGTCAGAAGGTGTTGACTGATTTTCTATAACCGGCACGGCAAATCACGGGCGTATACAAAATCGACGAGCTCGTCGGATTATGTTATCGTTTCTATAGCAACAGCTCGTTCACAGGGACTTGGTTATGTTCATGCACCACACAGATAAACGGATTTAAATAAAAACGTGTGTAATCATCGATAAGGTGACGTTTCCAATAAATGTAGCCGTTATGGAAGGAGTCTCCAGTGCCAGCGCTTTGTAACAGTTTACGTTCGAGAGGGGGGGAGAGAGAGAGAGAGAGAGAGAGAGAGAGAGAGAGAGAGAGAGAGAGAGAGAGAGGGGGGCTGGTGAGGGAACGACTGTTTACAGCTGCTATAACGTAAGCGAGAACAGGAACTAAGAAAGACAGCAGATAACGAATCTGTATAGTTTTATCTTTTATAGTGTAATTATCTTTATTAATTTTTAACATTCAGGTCTAAAATGTGTCCTGTTAAAGACAAACATTTTAGAAAATATCATTTCTGAACATTTATTTTCCTCATATTTATGAAAATGTATGTTTAGGACTGTTGCATAACACAAGGAGGTTAAAAAAAAAAAAAAAAAAAACACCCGAAAAACAGCAAAACAACTAGTTTTTAAAAGTCTCCGTGAAGTGCGTTTAAACGCACAGCGTTATTCGACATGTTGACGTAATTTCCACTGAAACAGGAAGTCAGGGCGGGACATATCGAGTGGGCCCTCCCCCCTTTTTAAATAGCCAGTAGCGTTTAACTTCCCTCACAGCCCAGGCTAACCCGTACTTGACAGTTAGTACCATGGATTTTTATAATGTTGGGGGCGGGACAGTTCAGATTCTAGAGAGCATTTGATTGGACAGGAAATCTGAGGAGAAGCTGAAGTGCAGAATGATGTCATCAAAATTGTCGCTCCGTATCCGTGGTAGAGAGAGACCGTACATTTTGAATGGATATATCTTCTAAACACAAATTTTTTGTCATTGTTTTGGAGGACACTGGCTTATAGATAACCTTAAGGCGAACATATTCATACTGAAGGCCACAAAACTTACATTTTGTTTTCAGGGGGACATTTTTACTTCATTTTTTTTTTTCTTTCATTTCATGTAGAAATTTAGTAACGATTAAAAAAATAAAACGACAAAATAGTCTAGCGAGCTACAGGAGGTTGCGTTAATTTACAGTAATGCTCAGGTGACCTGGAGGTGATTCACATCTTATATTATATACAGATTAGATAAATTCAGGCTCATTTTAATCCTGGATGAAAGATGAAAACAACATATTCGGAAACGTAATCATTATTAAACGTTACCAAAGACTTCCGGGGATAGCGGGAGATAACTTCACGGATAACTGGCGAGATCATAATTATAAAAAAATAAAATAAATAAATTAGCATTACAGCGGTTTAGCTTGAGTTTCTCCCAGCAGCTTCTCAGATTAAATGAGATCGCGACAGCCGAGCGAGGGAACGGGTCCGACGTCGGGATGTGATCCGAACGGCCTCGGATTTCCAGATCCGGGATCCAAATTGACCGAAATGAAGCGCATCACGTTTAACCAGTGACTTTCACGATGATGAGGCTGTATTGAGATTACCGAGGCGGGTTCAAAACAGCGAATTTTCATTCCAAGCATGGATAAAAATATGCTAAACAGGAAGCTTGTTAGCATATGCAGGTGTTTTTTATAAAACGGTGCGGATATAGCTGACAAGACACTAACTAACTGTTGTGCCTGCGTATTGTATACAGTGTGTGTGTGTGTGTGTGTGTGAGATATCACATGGCTCTGCATAGCCACACAGGTGGCTAATTGCTGACAAGAGGCTCTAGGATTCAGGAGCGTGTGCCAGCTAGGCCATTAGAGGCAGAGAGGACAGGTGCTAACGCCTCCCGAGCTCCAGCTTGGATCCGAACTTCGTGTCTCACTGCATTAGCATGGCTTTTCTTGGAACGTTAGCGCAGTGCGAGAGCCCACGCCAGCAGGAGCTAGGTTCGGCTTGGCTAGCGCACAGACGAGCTGCAGGCTAGCGTGTTTACTTTGCTCTCGTCAGCGGCGCTCCCTCAGGTGCTGGGTGTGAGCTGAAATGAATTGTTTTTACTTCCCCCTCGTCGAAGTGGGCAGGAACAAATACTAACAAGCACCGGGGAACTCTGACAAGTACAGATGAGGGGAAAACAGGAAGTCATTCTTCAAGCAAGGTTCATGCTACGGTTTTAGCTCCTGTTTTTTTTTTTTTTTGTTTGTTTGTTTGTTTTGTTTTTTAGTAGATGGCATTTTGTCAGGATTTTATAGACCATTGCTGTGATCACTCCTGGGATGCTAAAGCAGGAAATGTTTGGTTAATCTTTTTTTTTTACCAGTCACAAGCATCACTGGGTCTTGCATCGCTTATTTATAGACAATGCTAGTTTAGCTAAGCTAGTCAACTACAGAAACACAGCACTAAGAAGATACTTCAATTAGCTTAGATTAGTTACTATTCGCGATCTGAATTAGGCAGTGAACCAAGTTCACAAGAAACAGAGTTAACCTTAGGTAGATGATTGTACATTGGAAATAAAACCAGTATTTGATTTTTAGCCAATGTTAGCGAACTTAGCGAATAAGTTGAGTCGTAATTAGAGGGTTTTTTTGTTTGGTTTTTTTACAATTTAATAGTAAATTTTAAAAAAATATATTTAAGTGGAGCATTTATACCATAAACTTACATTATGCGTAAACATACAGTTGCATCCTTGATCCAAAAGCCTTGTCTCTGCTTGTTCCTTGATTCTTCTGAGCACATTTTAAAAACTGCTATTTCCTTAAAGATGGTGAATTATGGATTTCCGGGTCACTGGGTGAAGAACACAGGATTGAGGAATCAAGGAGGCATCAGTCAGAGGGTGTGTCTCAATCAGCTCCTTAGTCCTGTAGTTCAGGCGCTCTGGAACGATCTGCCGTTATGTTGTCGGAGCTTGGAACAAGGAAGCATCAATTTGAGTATTGAGAAGCAACCAATGAGTATCAGGTGAGAGTTCTGACGATTGAGAAGTGAGAACCTCTGGTGGTCTGGAGTGGAACTGCAAAACGAGACTGTGGAAACTCGTAAGCAGGAGGTCTGAACTTGGAATTATTTTGTGCTCTGTGCGTTATTAATCAATTTAATTTCTCAAGTTGGTGCTCTCCATGATCAGTGCTATAGATTTAACCAAGTAATGTGTGCACGTTGATCTCATTTAACGTGATATTCTGTTTACTGTTTATAGCCTGAGCGGCCATCTTGATATGACAGGGTCGAGGAGACCATCTGGAGTGGGATTTCTTAGTTGAGAGGGCCTTTTTTTTGTTTTTCCTAGTCAGAGATCGTAAATTCTTTAGCTAAACGTCTCATAAGCCTGGCTGCAGATCTCTAAGATCATCGATACAGATGGCAAATCATGGTTCTTTAAGAATATACTAAACGCTATACTTTGAAGAAGATCCAGCCTGAGGTCTAACACACCAGTGCCTGGAAGAAGGGCTGATTAGCAAACATCAGGCACATCCCTGCGTGAGGCTGTAGGTCTGCCTCGGGGGGGCGGCGGAGGGACCCATAAAGACGGAAAATGAATCTTCAGCCAGAGACAGCTTGCAGTGTCGCGCGCTAATGGAAAATCCAATAAGGGCAAAGGTCTGGAACTTTCAGCCAGGTTTGAAATACGGCGGAACAAGAGGGAGCGTCCCGGCGCCTGCTGACAGGAGGCCATTAAGTGTTAGACCGTAAAACGTTAAAGAGAGCATTGTTAAAAATTGTGAAACATGTTAATGAGACCATTACCACACTGACACTAGGGAGAAAATACCAAATCTATCAAGGGTTAGCACCCTGAAGTTGATTATTTTCCCTTAACAGCACGTCCCCCAAAGTGTTTTAAATTGTTGTGTTTTACCACAGCAATTCACCAACAATTACAATTTTTTATCAAATGAATAAAACAAATCTAGTTCTTGTTCTCACTTACGTTATAGTAGCTGTAAATGGTCATTCCCTCACCAGCTTTCTCTCTCTCTCTCTCTCTCTCTCTCTCTCTCTCTCTCTCTATCTCTATCGAAGACTCTTCTGTCCTGAAGATGTCATAAAATTTAAAGTTACGGCTTTGTTACAAAGCTCTGACACTGGAGACTCCTTCCGTTAATGTTACACTTACAGGACACTTCACCATATCAACGATTTTTTAAAAAAACGTTTATTATAAGCGGAGACTTACAAGTCACTGTAAGAGTTGAGCTGTTGCTATAGAAACCATAACATATGACTATCCAGGGTCCAGAATTTATACTGTAGCTCTGTGGTACAAAGCGACGCTAGAGTCTGCGCCGGATAAAGGACGACACAAGCACATTTAGAAAATGCTAATTTGCCACCGCCGGCTTTCATTCGTTTTCAGCATTTATTCTTTTTGTTGAAAGTCGAGTCAACGACGCGTCCGTCACTGTCCTCTCATCTCTAACCATCACTCCTTCCTTCTCTACCTCCTCCCACGTGCCTCTTTATATCCTCGCTGATGAATAATTAAGGAAAATGGCGCGTGATTAAACAACAATTACTCTCAACACCTTAAAAAATTCAAAGGGCTCCTCATGAAACATTAAGACGGCCGGGTTTTCATTAGCGTGAAGCTCGAGGGAAAGAGATCTCGCAAGACTCGAGCTAAACAGGACAACAGAGCAGAGAGGAGGACTCGCTCGGCCCCGGCGCTATTCTTAGGGTTTAGCCTACATAAGCGTGCGGATTAAAATGTATGGCAGAGCTTTAAAGGTCATGATACGGTTGGGGAAACGCAGGAGTCGCATCCTTGAAGGTGTAGATGTATCGATGGCGATCGCATCGCTGATCACATGACTGATTAAATGGCCTTGTGTCAGGGATTAGAAACGATTCAACCCACATAAATGAAAAAAAATATGACCAGAGGAATTATTCTCTTAGAAAAATTAAAACCGGGATTTCTTTTCATCACTGAATTAAAGAAACCACATCTGAAGAAGATCTAAAGCTTTATCTTTCTTTATAGTTTTATTAAAATAGTCCTTTTGTTGTTTTTTGTTTTTTCTCGAACAAATTGCTTCGCGATGCACTTTTAACAGACGTATAATTTCCCTTGTATGTAAAAGTTAGCGAAGCCGCATCCGTTCTGTTTCATCATCAGTTCTGATGAAGCAGCATCTGCTCGGGTGAAGAAACTCCTCTGAAACTTTTCCTCTGTAAAAAAGTAACTTCAGAGTCAGCACAGTCCAATTTGGAGCTTTGGATGTGGAGTAATTGGCCTCATCAGACGTTTCTGCTGAGTTTTCTCTGTTCCCTGCGGCGTAAAGCCGGAGACGACCTGCTGCGAGTTTACCGAGGAGTTACATAAACACGTTCCTAACACCAGCCCTGATCACGCTGAGGAGCAGAACTCCGCCCCTTTTCTTCCTTTCTTTTTTCCAGGATTGATGTGGAGGAGTTCAGAGGACAGGTTGAGTGCTTTGCGACTGAAGAACATCTGACCTTTAATATCCACTGAGATAACGAGCCATACCCCGGGATCATCACTGAAAAGTTCGTTAATTACGCTAGATGCAGCTATACACGATAATCAGTCATGCAAGCTTTATTCTTTATAACTGATTTCAATATTTACAACATATTTTTGTACACATTTATATATTAGGGCTGATATTTATATACAATATGTTGATTATGCTAATAAAATAAATAAAGCAGTTTTTGATTCATTAAAACTGATTTATATCATGAACGATTCAAATATTCAAATCATGAAACTATTTAAATATTAAGATATTATTATTATTACTAAATATTAAAATAATAAATTAATTGAGAATATGTGAATAATAAATGAATTCAAACAATACATACATATTTAATTGAACTCTATTTTACTTTACAGGTAAAGGGGTCCTCTGGACAGATCCGGGAATAATTTGCATAAAGTTTTGCATAAACTCCGCCCACTAGAAGCTAGCTAGCTAATATTCACTTTACCTTGTAGGAAAATGAAGAGAAAAGAAATGATTAAGAAGTAAATACTGCTTTATTTATTACAGCTTTATCTCTGACTGTTACAAAGCTCTGACACTGGAGACTCCTTCCATAAATGTTACATAAACACATTTGTCCTTCCCCGTGAATGAGCCGTTACTATAGAAACGACAACGTATTAGAACGAGCGGGTCGGTATAAACCCGTGATTCGAGGCTGAGCTGCTGTCAGAGCTGCTGTTATAGAAAATGAATCAACGGCAGAACTCTGGGTTGGTGCTGTACTGTATGATGTTATTCTGCGTTGGTGACCTCCGGATGACCACGGCCAGCTCAGAGAGGAAGTAATGGGCCAATTTAAGGCACAGGATTTAGCGTTTAATTCGCTGTTCTTCAGTTTAGTGGCCTGTTCGTCTATTGAACTCCCCACGCTTCGTATTAACACCGAGTCCAAATGAAACGCGTCCTTCTTTTAAACAGAATAGTCTGGCATCCACCAGAGACTGGATAAAGCTCTGTAGCACATGGCACGGAGTCAAATGACCTTGTACACACACACACACACACACACACACACACACACACACACACACACACGCACACACAAGCAAAACACTGGCAACGAAAATGCAAGTTTATTAGCTTCCTCTGGAAATGCAGCTCAGTCTTTAGTAAATGTTCATTACCATTTTAATTGGCTGCTTAAAGATATACATAATTATAAGTCCCGTGGCGGGAAAGTGTGTGTTTAAGCACTGTCTTGTTCCGTGAAACAGCTGTACGTTCACTCACACATGAGCAGTTTATCTGTGGCGCCGTATGGAAAAACGGAGGTGAAACGGAAATCTCAGCAGTTCAGCGAAACATGCCGTCGTGAGCTACTCTGAAAAATAAACATAAATCGAGACATACAGTGACTATCAGTACGGGTGGAGACCGTCCAGCCTGTCATGGCGATGCGTAGCTCCTCCATCTTTAATGCACGTACAGTAAATAAGTAAAAGTGTCCTCGGGACTCTCGTACAAGATGGTGGCAGATGGAGGAGAAACCCGCAGGCGATGGAAAAACAGGCCGGGTTCAAAACAAAACAAGGTCCTTACGGCAAAATGTGGAGCAGTTAAACATGAAGTGATGATGCGCACAAACTTGCCTTAAAAAAATACTGTACGCTCGATGTGCTGTCGTGGTTTAATCTGAGATGTTGGTTTTTTTTAATGTGCATCAAAGGACTACACCATACATCAGCATTCCAGCCTCGCGAACCCACGTACGAGCACGGGAACGATATATTTGTCCATTTAGCGCTATCATACGCTAGCAGTCTTGTTAGCTAACACCGTTGAACTAGCAGGGTTTGACGGGATTTCATATTCTTCTTCATTACCAGTGTAAGAAATTACAGACTGCCTCTAAGAAGATTCCACTCCAAGGTAAGTGTTAGAACAAGCTCATCCCCCTCCCCTCCCCCCTCCCGCCCCCCGAAAAAAGGCCTAATTATCACGGGGACGATTCATCTCAGTCGGAGCAATATGTGGATAATATCACCTGAACTGACATTCAATCAATTATACGACGGGAGATCAATTACAGCAGTGGGGCATCAAGAACCATCCCTGAACAAAGCAGATCTACCATCTAGACAATCGTATCACCCCACCATGTGGGTGGTCACACCTGTAACGACATCAATACCGGTTTGAAATAAAGTATAAAATGTCTGAGCTGATGTTGTTCGAGGTTCACGTCGACGCCGATGAACCCGAAGTGCTTCGTGTACTTTGTCACTGCTGCGCTGCAATAAAGTTTTTCTTCACCGTGATCTTCGGCGCCATCATCATTTTTTTTTCTTACACTAGAAACGTTTTTTTTTTTTTTTTTGTAATGATATTGTTCCTGACTTCAGTGGCTTTGTTTAGATCATTTCAACAGATGATTACGTACTTCTTAACACTTTAATACTTTGACACTTCGGAAAATAGTCCGCAATATTAAGCTGGCACCTCTGTCTGATTTCTGTCTGATTTACATCAGAATTAACGGACGTCATTTGTTGTTGTTTTTTTTTTTTTTTTATAGGAAGAGAATCTACGTCTGAGCTGTTTGGAGATCTGGCCATATTTTGGGGCATTGCTGTGTTGATTTGAGTATATTTCAGAAGCTGCTGATCTCCTGGGATTTTCACACACGAAAGTCTCTGCGGGGAAAAAAACCAACAAAAAAAAACAAACAAACATCCGGTTCTCCAGGTCTTGTTGATGAAAGAGATCAGAGGAGAACGTCCAGACTGGTTTGAGCTGACAGTAAGGGTAACTGGGGTAAATCAAATAACCACTCTTTACAGCCGTGGTGAGCTGAAAAGCATCTCAGAATGCACAACGTGATGAACCTTAATGATGGATGCGCTACAACAAAAAGAAACCGAATCGGGTTCCACTCCTTTCTGTCAAGAACCGGAATCTGAGGATACAATGGGCACTGAAACTTGAAAAGGTTTTTTTTCCCCCCCTTTAAATATATATTAGATTAGGAGCGGTCAGAACTTATATTAATCTCAGTCAGTGTTCACATAACACTTGCTAGCTTATTTCCGTACCATATGATTGTGTTTGACTATGGTTTGTTTGATAGTCTAGCCTAGCATCAGTTTAGCCGAGACTCAGTCAGGTATGAACGATGCACAGAGAGGAAAGCTTTTTCGTGAAGGAAGGAGAATCAACCTGACAGGACGACGCCACAGAGGGACAGAAGACAATCCAGGAACGAGTTTCAGCGCACACTCGCTCTCTCGCTCATCAGGATTCTGATCCTCTGTAGTAGACTGACATCTCGATCCGGACTCGCCTCGCACGGGTGGTGGAGGTCAGGTGACACGGTAAAACAGACAGTGACAAACGACGTTCCGCAATCGAGCGTGGAGCGAGAGGACCCGAGACTCGGACTGCGCCGGGAAAGCGGCGGCGTTTCGTCAAGGCTCGATTCTGATCTGATGGAGTCGAGAGTGTGAAATACTGCAATATTACAGTCACGTCTTGTCTTCTGGAACGTAGGGAACCTTTGGGTCCGTTGAGATATACCTGTCTGAGTAAACAGACATCTTTGGATTGAAAAATGTACTTTCGAAACCATTTTCCAGGGTTAGCAGGTGACAAGTTTGTCGCTTGTAGTTCGTCTCTTGTGGGCGTGGCCTGTCAGGTGTTTATTTTAGTTTCAATGACAAACAGTAGTAGCTGTTTATATATTATACGGTATAACCTTCTAGAGCTAATTAGTTAAACACAAATTAAATAACGCAGTGTGAAAATGAGTGGTTGTGGGATCTACTCAAGATGCTCAAGATTAGATTAGATCAGATTAGATTAGCAAAGCAAGTACTTAACTGTACTAGCTAACTGTGATTGCAGGTAGGAAGTAAAGTTGTGACTGAAGAAACGTCAGCTATCGCTTTACAGACTCGTACCTAATTTGCATAAAATTGAGAATATTCAAATGTCCAGTTCAAAATGTCTAAAGAATCTTGGCTCCATGATGCGTACGTACGTAGAAAGTTCTGTGTCCGTGTGGGTTTCCTCTGGGTTCTCCAGGTTTTCTCCAAGCTCCCAAAACATGCATTAATAATGAATTTTGACGTTTATTGTTAATTATTTTTTCATTAGCATAATTATAATATGCGCATTTGTTTGTGTGTTTATGGTAGCTATGATGTGCTACTTTATTAGCAGTTACAGTAATTAACCCTAGCTAATTCGTGGAAGATCCTACAGCACTTTGTACACCTACGTCACTAGGTGGTGATAGTGGTGGTGATGGTGGTGGTGGTGATGGTGGTGATGGTGGTGGTGATAGTTGTGGTGATGGTGGTGATGGTGGTGGTGATGGTGGTGATGGTGGTGGTGATGGTGGTGATGGTGGTGGTGAGGGTGGCGATGGGGGTGGCGATGGTGGTGATGATGGTGGTGATGGTGGTGGTGGTGGTGGTGATGGTGGTGATGGTGGTGGTGAGGGTGGCGATGGGGGTGGCGATGGTGGTGATGATGGTGGTGATGGTGGTGAGGGTGGTGATGGTGGTGGTGGTGGTGATGGTGGTGGTGATGGTGATGGTGGTGATGGTGGTCGTGATGGTGGTGGAGGCATAATGTTTTCGGTCTGTTTTCAGCAAGGTCACGGCAGGGTCACATGTCTGAAATAGTTTTTCTTCAATAGCTCCCTGTCCACACCGTCGGCTTGTCTACTTGTTCTATTTGTTTATTTCATGCTATAAGGCACAACAACCGTTACGAGTCATTTTTCCGACCCATACTATTTGACTTGTTGTCTGGAGAATGCGATAATGCGCTGCCTAATGCATTACTCTTTACAGGTTTCAAATCACCAGCTTCCTTGCAGATTTTATTTAGATATAAAACCCTCTAAGAAGAAACCAAACCAGGATTTTATTCAATTTGCTCCTTTTGGCAGAGAATGTATTGTAGACGGAACGCTGAGCAACAGATCCCTAATGGAATCATTTGTCCCGCTGTCCGGCTGCTTTGTTTTAAAAAGCTCTCGTCTCCCCTTCGCTTTTCCACGGCTCTTTATCAGCAGATGGATCTCCGGATGGCCTTCAGGGGAAAGCTGCTGAACCCAGAATCGGCACAGGCACACCCAGAAATATCATATTTATTAACACACCCCTCCCCCGTCCCCACCAAAAAAACAAAACAAAAAAGCATATGTTCAGACGCATGTTGTAAATTTATATGCGCTGAGCTTTGGACCAGAACGGAGAGATGGGATGTGACGTGTTTCTTTTGGAAGACATGAAGGAAGGAACTCCAGCGAGATGGATGGATAGATAGATAGATAGATAGATAGATAGTATAGTCAAAAAACACTGTTTTTCTTTCTTTCTTCTTCTGTCCATTTTTCTTTATATTATTGGTTCCTTCCTTTTATTTATTTATTTCTCATTTCTTATGTCCCCCCTTCATTGTTTTTCTCATACGGTACTCTTAATTCTTTCTTTCTTTCTTCCCTTCTTTCTTTCTTTCTTTCTTTCTTCCTTTTATTGCTGCATTTTTCTTTATATTATTGGTTCCTTCCTTCCTTTTATTTATTTATTTCTAATTTCTTATGTCCCCTTCATTCTTTTTCTCATACAATACTCTTAATTCTTTCTTTTTTCTTTCTTTCTTACTTTCTTTCTTTCTTTTATTGCTTTTATTCTTGCATTTTTCTTTATATTGGTATCTTTTCCTTCCATCTTCTCTTCTCTTCTCTTCTCTTCTCCATTTTTCTTTATATTATTGGTTCCTTCCTTCCTTTTAATCATTTCTCATTTCTTATGTT
>CM042561.1:1439641-1492141 GCA_023630585.1 Cranoglanis bouderius
ATGGCAGCAAAAGCTGGCAAAGCTGTCAAGCAAAGAATGAAAGTGACAGACGGATTTAAAAAAAACTAAAATCACAGCCAAATCATTTCCTCACCAGTAAAGCCTCATGTCTGTGTTACCTTCTGGCTCTCCCTTTTAGTTATGCTGTCATAGCTAGTCTTACCGGAGTCCCTGCTTTCACTCACGCAAAGTACACTGTCTTTAACCATTACGGTACAATAAGCATACCTAATAATCTCTCTCTCTCTCTCTCTCTCTCTCTCTCTCTCTGCTGAGCTACACATGATACTCCTGAGATGCCAGTGATCCAGACCCCTTCTGCTCTCCGGACCTGCCCGATCCATCCTAATGCCCTACTTCTGGTTGGAGTTCTCATCAGTTGGAAGTCACATGTTGCTGCTGAGGCCCCACACGGTGCAGCCTGAAGATCATTGAGATTACTGAGGATGGTACCACTTAAAAACCATAAAGATGGCTTTGGACCTCAGTTCATATGAACAGTTATGCTATGATGGCTTTAGGACTACAATTACCACAAACAGTTTTACACTCAAGTCTCCATCAGTGAACAGTGGAGAAGTTCAACAAAACAGACTTCATATAAAAACTGTAATGAATTTTCCTGGTTACACAACTGCACTATTTGACCATGTAGCATTAGCACATTTATAGAAGGGATTTATTTATTTATAATCGCACTATCCGGTGTCACCCAGATGAGGATGGGTTCCCTTTTGAGTCTGGTTCCTCTCAAGGTTTCTTCCTCATATAGTCTCAGGGAGTTTTTCCTCACCACCGTCGCCTCTGGCTGCTCATTGGGGATAAATTCATATATTTAAAATCTATATCCTGAATTTATATATTTCTGTAAAGCTGCTTTGGGACAATGTCCATTTTTAAAAGCGCTATACAAATAAACTGAATTGAACTGAATTGAAATCCACCGAGGTTCAGAGGAATTGGCAAAAGACAAGAAAGTAAGGATGGAGCTCAAACCAAAGCTGTGCTAACTATGAACCCTTCACATTGCATTCCTGGTCTGAACCTCTGACAGTTCCTAATCTTTAGCCAGCTGGGCAATGAAATACCAAGTTGTCCAATTTGTTGGAGTTCTAACATCCAAAAGTGATTTACTTGAATTTGTTTTATTAATTAAATTGGAATTAAAGCTACGGGTGGTAACTCACCTCAGCCAAAATTAAGGTATTCAGTACTATGAAACTAGAGATGTTGGAGATCCAGAAAAACAGGGAACTGTGCAAACAGAGATTTAGGAAACTAGAGAAACAGGGAAACGAAGAATCTCAAAAGCCATGGAACCAAGGAAACAGAGACCCAGCTAATCAATTATCTTGGAAACAAACTACTTAGCAAACCAAGGACACCAAGAAATCAGAGAGGGCCCTAGGTAAAAACTTGAACTAGGAAACCATGGAAAACTTTCAGACACGTACAAACCAGAGAAACAGAGACCTAGGGATCTATAGAACCAAGGAAACCCAGGAGCTGGTGAGATAGAAATTTGAGCACCAAGGAACCCAGGAACCAGCAACTTATTAAACCAAGGAACTCAAGGAACCAATGAGCCAGCTACCTAAGTAATGAAGGAATTAACAAAACAGAGACTTACAGAAGCAAGCTAATGAAGGAACTAGAGATCTACAGACCTAGGTAAACAAGGGACAATGAAACCATAGACCAATGGAACCAGCTAAATCAATGAGCCAGAGAGACAGGGACCAAGGTAACCAAGGAAATAAGAATCCATGTACCCACGGAACCAAGGAAACCATGGAACCAGACAGCCAGGGACCTAGGTAACCAATGAACAAAGAATCCAGAGACCTGTGGAATCAACAAAACCAAGGAACCAGAAAACAAGTGACCTAAATAACCAAGGAACTGGGAAACCAGATATCTATGGAACCAACAAAACCAAACATCCAGAGACCCTAGGACTTAGGTAACAAAGGAAGTTCCATACTTCCTAGAGACCTATAGAACCAACAAAATCAAGAAACCAGAGAGCCTAGGACATAGGTAACAAATGAAATAAGAAATAAAACATCTATATAGCCAAGGAAGCCAAGGAACCAGTGAGCCAGAGACATAGGTAATGAAGTAATCAAGAATTCAGATACTATAGAACAAAGTTAACCAAGGAACCAGAGAGAAATAAGGAACCATCGACCTAGGTAACCAAGGAAGTTGGTAATGGGGGACTTAGTAAACCAAGGGACCCAAGGAACCAGAGAGCCAGGGGCCTAGGTAAGTAAGGAACTGGGGAAATTACTATGATAACCACCACCCTGATCTTGAAATCTGAATCAAACAACTCCAACTTTTATCTAGAACAAACACCTAAACTTACATCATCAAATCTAAAATATAATTTCACTGACCCGAATGAATATGCAAAACGTAACAAAATAGTAATGCATATTGTTATTTTTTTTTCTCCTTCATGCTGAGCCTCATGCTGAGGCTGTTTACACACTTCTTACCTTTCATGCCGAACTTGGAGCGCCTGCCATATTTGTTAATGAGGACAAACATGACGAGGAGGAGGACACAGGCAAAGCCAGCCAAGCCCACTGCGATAGACACCTAGGAACACAAACATACACAAACACACGTTAATGCTTTTTTTTAAATTTTTTATCTTCACTACCACACATCATGATCCAAGTTTTATGGATGCAAATTCTTCTAATTATCCAAAGAAAATGCTCAAAAGTGCATGAAACAAACAATGGCTAATTTATTCAAAGTATAGTCAACCCCATCTCACAGACAACACAAAGTCGCATATGAAAAATTAAACAGATTTTATGGAAAAATAAATCATTTTGCTAATCTACACCTATTAGATGAAGTATAAACTCCCACACAAGCACTGCAGAACTTGACAAACCTTTGAGTCGGAGGCGGCTGAGTTACATTTAAATGTATTTGTTTTTTCAAAAGATTTTATCCAAACAAGCTTACAAGTGAGTCACAACCCACTCTGAGATCTGCAGTTAAGATCCTTGCCCAAGAGCCCAATAGTACCAAACCTCCTAATAAAATTAGTCATAACTTGTGAAAATTCATGAAAAGCAAGTCCATGTTCTTATTCAAAACACAAGGCCACAGGTCCAACACCAGAACAAAACAGTGAGACAAAGTATAGGGATCTGGGGAACCAGAGAACTATGCAAGCAAAGAACTATGAACCAGGAATGAAGGAAACAGGAAACGAGGGAATGAGGAACTAGGGAATCCAGGAAGAAGCTAAGGAACCAGAAACCAGGGATTTGTGAAACCATTAACTTAGGGACCAATATAACTAAAAAGTCAGGATTTAAGAAAACACGAAACTAAAGAGAACCAGCAATTCATCCAGAGAACTACAACACCTGAAAGCCATGAACCTAGCTAACCAAGGAATCAGAAACTATGGAACTAGGAAGCAAATGAATCAAGAAACCAGATCAATATAAAACACAAGAACTACAGCTCTTAAATTGAAAAGAAAACAAGAAAAAGATGGAACCTGGGGACTAGGGTAGCACTTTTCCACTGGCTTGGCTTGTTTAATGATCCATAAACATCCATGTCGTCATTAATGCCACTGCCATGTAAGCCAAGCAGGACTGAAGTACCCATGCTGAATTTGGTTACGCTTCCATGCGAGCCAAGCAGGGACATGTGGGCGGAGCTAAAATAGTGCAGACTATCCATTGGTCGAGCACATTCGCACAATTGTCCTGATTAAAGTCCAAAGTTACTTCTCTACCAGTACAGAAGTCTTCAATGTCTGCCTGTTATGCACTCTTTTAAAAGCCTGGGGCTGATTTGGGGGTTTAGAGAAACAGACATGAATAACATACATAAAGATCTATGGAACCAGAGGACTAGGAAACCAACAAACTATGGATTTGGGAAAGGAAAGAAGCAGGAGCAAAGGAACTAGAGAAGTCGAGAAACAGAAAACTATCTCGGAGGGAAGTATAGAACTGGGAACCAACTTAAGTACGGAAGTCAGGGACAAGGTAAATAGAAAACTATTGAACTAGGGATTTGAGAAAAGAGGGAATTGTTAGAGAACTGTGGATCATAGGAAGTAAATAATGGAGGTATGGAACTTAGGGGAAATTAGGGGAAATGGGAAACTATGAATCTAGGAGGGAATTATGAATCAGTGAACCGAGGAACCATACAGAACTATATACCATACAGAACATGAGAACCAGGGATCTAATGAACCGAGGGACCTGGAAAACCAGGTGCAAAACTGAGCATTTAACGACACAATAAAGTCTTGTTATTAATTTGTCTAAGCACATTCACAAACCTCAATGATACAATTTATTATGCATGACATATAAAAGTTCATATGATGAACTTTAAGGTCACTTTAGACACTTTTTGACCTTTAATGCTAAAACAAGACAACCCGAGGTCCCGTATCCAGGCCAAGATTCGTCCTGAAATGAAGGAACGAAGAGCGTTTTAATCAAGAATTCCCTTCAAGAGCGTAATTTGTTCCAAGACCATGGCTTAATCCGTGTCCAGAATGGTGCTGAGTCGTGGAGTAATCCCGTCCAAAAACAAATCGAAAAATAAATGGAGAGTAAAAAAAAAAAAACAAAAAAAAAAAAAACGCAATGCAGAGAGTGCGTCATCATCTCACAGAAAGACTGAAATAAGCATTCACGTTCAGAACGATAAGGCTAACAGTGACAGGATTTCTGCCCAAAGGACTAAACACACACACACACACACACACACACACACACACACACAGTGAGAGTGTGAGAGGATTAGCCTGACTTCCAGACCGTTTCTATAAAGACGTTTTCATGCTCCAATCCGTGGACAAACAAGATTTAACGAACTTTCCCTCCACGGCTGATCGAGCGGCAAAGTGGCGTGAAACTTTTATTACTCGAATATTTCTTTTCCATAAACAGACTTTAATAAGACGTCTGGAATATTCCGACTGCAGCTGCAAACATAAAATCGGACGGAATAAATATTTCTCTCGCTCAAAGAAACACTGCGGATTTGGAGAGATATTCTGCACATCCCATCTGGGTCTTTTTAACTCTAATGAATTTATTCATTAATTCATTATTTAGCCTTTTTATGTGTTTTGTATCGATGTTGATCCGGTAATCATCAACGTTGTATTATAAGAGGATCCTATTTCCACTTCAGGCTGAAGCTAAGGGGAAAAAAAAATAAAAAAAATCATCGGTTTGGCCGATTTATGACGTGTAAACATGTCCTTACTGGAGCACACAGACAAACAAATCAGCTAAGCTTTTGTCTAAACACCGCCCTGACAACGCAGAATAAAGTGTAAAAATCCCAAGTCAAATAAAAGCAGACAAAAAAAACCAAAGAAAAAAAAAAAAAACACACCCTGCAATAAAGCCATCCGAAGAAAAAAAGCGCTCTCTATAATTAAGACCTCCAAACGCTCAGAGGCTCGGCTCCCCGAACGCATTGCTATTAAAAACACTCCCTAATCTCTATCTAGCCAATTACAACACAACCATGAGCTAAATTACATTTTTAAGAAGCCGTAAAACACGCAGGCTACAAAAGGATGAGGGAGAGGAAAATGAAAGGAAGCTATAAAGAGGATTAAAGTAGCTCAAGTTTAAAAGTCCATCTCCGGGTTTATCCCTGTACCTGCTTGGGTTTTTTTTTTTTTTTTTTTGTTGTTTCGTTTTTTGTTGTTTTCACATCCTACGAAGCCAAAAAAAAAAGACATGATGCTTCTCCATACCACTTTATTTATATATATATATATATATATATTTTACAAATTAAGTACTATACAATTCCCACATTCCCACATGCTAGCTCCCCCCCCCCCCCCACCAATTACTGTTACTGGATGTCGTTATCTAAAGAACATTAAATTTTATGAAAGCTAAAGACATTAATATAAACCTGTGATTTGCAGCTGCGCTACTGTCACAGCTGCTGTTCTAGAAAATTAATCAACACCTTCTGACCAATCACAATCCAGAACTCAGCAGCGCTGCGGTCTAACGGACAGTAATGTACTTTCAGAGGACATCCTGAAGACCCCACTTATTGTAATTGTGTGAATTTTAGGATTTTTGTAAGTTCGTCCTCAGTCGTGTCAGATTTCCGTTAATAAAGGGACGTCTCAGACATTTGGAGCCAGAGATCATGAAGTAAAAGAAGTGAATAAACCCAAACCCAAAACTCAGATCTCATTATAATAATAAATACATACATATAATAACAAAACATAAATAATTACGATTTTATTCAGAATTCAGAACCGTCATTCAGAATAAATGTCAGTTAATGAGCGCACTCTCACCCCGAACGTGTCCTCTTCAGGCCGGTGTGTAACAGTGATGGTGGGAGTCAGACTCGGACTTACAGGAGAGTGAGCTGTGGGGTGAACTGTGAACACACACACACACACACACACACACACACACACACATCATCATCATCATCATCATCAGTCTACACATACATTTATTCAAACTGTGTATTACATACTTGTATGTATCTGTATATGAAACAATGGAATTTTACTCATGGCATCAACAAAGCATCAATCTTTCAGTCTGTCTGTCTGTCTGTCCATCCATCCATCTGTCTGTCTGTCTGTGTATCCAAATATCTATCTATCCATCTGTCTGTCTGCCTTTCTATCTGTGTATCCAACTATCTGTCTATCCATCTGTCTATCCATATGTCTGTCTGTGTTTCCAACTGTCTGTCTATCCACTTGTCTCACTGTCTGTCTAACCTTCCATCTGTGTGTTGTTCTATCTGTGCATTCAACTGTCTATCCATCCACCTGTCTGTCTGTCTGTCTGTCTGTCTGTAATGTAGATGGAAGTGTGAGCAGATGTGTACTCACCGAATTCCACATAGTCTCCTGGGAATAAAGAGAAAAAGAGCAATATATCGTGTTAACAATGATACATCATCCTCACACACACACACACACACACACACACACACACACACACACACACACACAGTACAAACAAAATCCCCATGAGAATTCCTTCCAACATTAACCTCATTAACCTTTTTACAAGTAAAGTGTTTAACTCACATCCTTAACTCTGTTCATTTACTACTGATGATGTTGATGATGATGATGATGATGATGATGATGATGATGATGATGATGATGATGATGATAAATCTCAGCCGGGATGTGTTTAACGTTTGAGCTATGAGGGCTGTTAAATTCTGGATTCTGATTGGTCAGAAGGTGTTGATTAATTTTCTATAACAGCAGCTCTGACAGTAGCGCCGGTTTATATGAATGTGCTTGTTCTGATACGTTATGGTTTCTATAGCAACAGCTCACTCACAGGGGCGTGTACGGCGGACGCTCCGCTGATAATAAACAGATTAAAAATGTGTGTCTGTAAGGAGACGTTTATGGAAGGAGTCTCCAGTGTCAGCGCTTTGTAACAGATGTAACTTTAGGTTTTCTGACATCTTCAGGACTGAGGAGTTTACTCTTCTTTTCAGTCTTATTAACTTGATTTGTGGACATTCCACAACATTAAATGTAACTATAAATGGATAAAAACAGAAGTTGATTATTTCCCTATCACAGCACGTTCTGAGGTGTTTTATTTCTTAAACAGGAATAGTTCATGTTTGTAGTAATATAGTAATATAATATAGTAATACAGTAATTATCAGTCGCAACACAGTTGATTATGATGCCGCCTTCAGAATTTAGGCCACACCCCTTATCTAAGACTGATGCTGATGTGAAATGACACCATTTTAGGAGACGGTGCTAAACTGCTAGCTGTAACTGTTCATTATTTTAGTATATTTTAGGGGGCCAAGCACCAAAGGTGCATAGGCACTCTATTGTTAATCTACCCTTTCTTCTTCTTCTTCTTCTTCTTCTTCTTCTTTTTCTGGCTGGGGTGTCTATGGCAGCCCAAAGAACTGCCTGGTAAAAAGTTGTGAAATTTGGCACACTGATTGGGGAGGGACAAAGGAACATTCTGACCTAATTTGGGCCAAGTGCTGCCAACGCTCTAGCATCACCATCAGGTCAAATTTGGGCCTAATTTGGAAGGACATTTATGGTCATGACTTTTGTGTGTCCAGAATTTAAAAGCCAGGCATCTCTGAGTTCAACGCACCCTATTAATGTTAATCATTTACAACAGAACATTTCTTAATTACTAATAATCTTTATCTGTAATCTAGATCTAAATATTCACTACCAATTATTATGAAAATTAATTATTACCGATATTAATTATTACATATTAGCTATTATAATATTTTTTGTTGTCCTTAGGTTAATGTTACATGTTTGCCTTTAAACAAACACAATCAAAAATTAATAAAAAGAAGAGATATTTTCACCATCAAACGGCGCTCCCATGAAGTGGGCGTCGACCGTTTTGGTGGCCACGCCCAGGGCATTGCGAGCCTCCAGTGTGTAGTTGCCATTGTTGTGGTGGGTGGGGTTTTTGAAGATGAGGCAGCCCTCAAGCGAGTCCCGATAATCCTCGGCCTCCATGCGGACGTAGTCGGTCTGCGGCAGCTCGGCGTCTCTGTAGAAGAAGCGCACCGTGGGCATCGGCTGGCCTCGGATGATGAACATCATGCACGTGTCGTGCCATTTCTCCGGGTTCTCGAAACGCACAATGGTGGGAGGGACTGCAGACGAGACAGAGAGATGGAGTTTTTAAAATAGCTTGTCATGTTACTAAGTAACCGCAGTAAGCGTAAACTCAAAAAACTTAGAGTTACGGCTTTACCTTTGACACTGGAGACTCCTTCCATAAACATTGAATAAACGTCTCCTTACAGAAAACTTAATTATATACACGTTTATTTTTAAATTCTGTTCATGTGGAGGGTCCACTGTACAATTCCCTATGAGTGAGCTGTTGCTATAGAAACAATAACGTATCAGAGCGAGCACAAACATGTGAGCTTCCTTGCTGGTTATAGAAAATTAATTCTGACCAATCAGAATCCAGAATTGTCAATGGAAGGACTCTTCTCCATAAACACGTAATCACTGTAATGCTCATCCTCTCGTCACTTGTCAGACGCTCACAGCCTGTAATTACCGTCTAAAACACACATTACCGTCCACATCCATCTACCCACACATTTTACACTTCCACATCCACCTCCATCGTCTGAGACATCCGTCAGTGAGCGGATCAGCTTCTAGTTCATCCTCATGCTGACTCGGAAAGACTTCTGTCACAAAACGTCTACACTTCACAAAGCGAAATTGGGAATATAGATTTTTCACAGCTTGAAATGTTGACTTTTTCCCTGCATACATATGCTTTGGAGATGGAGAGGATGGAGATGGAGATGGAGAGGATGGAGGTGGAGAGGATGGAAATGAAGATGGAGATTGAGAGGATGGAGATAGAGATGTAGATAAAGATGGAGAGGGAGATGGAGAGGATAGAGGTGGAGATAGAAAGGTTGGAGATGGAGAGGATGGAGGGGGAGGTGGAGAGGATGGAGATGGAGAGGATGGAAATGAAGATGGAGATTGAGAGGATGGAGATAGAGATGGAGATGATGGAGATAGAGATGGAGAAGATAGAGGTGGAGATGGAGAGGATGGGGGGGGTAGAGAGGATGGAGATGGAATGGAGAAGATGGAGATTATAGAGATGGAGAGGATGGAGATGAAATGGGGAAGATAGAGATGAAGATAAAGAGGATGGAGATGAATCCCTTTCAGTCGATACATATCGAGTGTGAAGAGCATTGTGTTACAGCTGTGTTGGACAACAGCGTCAGCTAGAAATGTAAATACACAAACCACGAAGCGTCTGTGCATCTCACATCACTGTGTAACTGGATCCAGTGGTGAAGTGAAATAAAAACATTTCAGATCGACTGATTTTACACCAAACTGACAGAACAAAAAAACAGCATTTGGTTTAACACTGAGGAATAAGTGCTTATAAAAACGACAAGATCATGCTGCTTTGTGAGCGTGTTTGGAGGAATGAGAGGAAGAACAGATGTAGTGATTATAGAAGAAAGTAAAATCCAGATAGAGGAATAGAAAAAATAAGAAAGACAGACAGAAGTGGAGAAGGTGACTCACACTGGACGGAGAGGTGGACAGACGTGTTGCTCATGCCCACAATGTTCTCAGTGGTGCAGGGCAGCAGGGACAGGTTATCATCCCGACTCACGTTAAACAGAGTTAACGTCAAAGAGTGCACGTGAGGAGGAAACTGAGTGGCCTGGAAATGAAAGAGAGCAATGTTAAAAATGATCACGTGTAACACGCACTCACGTGTAACACACACACACACACTCGGAGTGTTTACCTGTTGTGTGCTGATGGAGTGCAGTGAGTTAACCTTCCAGTCCACATCGGGAACCGGAACTCCAGACCCGTTACACGTGATGGTGACCCGATCTCCCTCATTCACCGTCAGGCTGCTGTGTGTCACGCTGATTTCTGGAACATCTGCACAAACACAGACAGAGGGAGACGTCAGAGAGACATCAGAGAGAGACGTCAGTGCAGGACGTCAGACAGAGACATCAGAAAGAGACGTCAGAGGGAGACGTCAGAGGGAGACGTCAGAGGGAGATGTCAGAGAGAGTCGTAAGAGAGTTTTCAGAGAGACGTCAGAGAGACTTCAGAGAGAGATGTCAGAGGGAGACTTCAGAGAGAGACGTCAGAGAGAGACGTCAGAGGGAGATGTCAGAGAGACGTCAGAGGGAGACTTCAGAGAGAGACTTCAGAGAGAGACCTCAGAGGGAGACATCAGAGGGAGACATTAGAGGGAGATGTCAGAGAGACTTCAGAGAGAGACGTCAGAGGGAGACATTAGAGGGAGATGTCAGAGAGACTTCAGAGACAGACGTCAGAGGGAGATATCAGAGGGAGACGTCAGAGAGACGTGAGAGAGAGACGTCAGAGGGAGATATCAGAGGGAGACGTCAGAGAGACCTCAGAGGGAGACATCAGAGGGAGACGTCAGAGAGACTTCAGAGAGAGATGTCAGAGGGAGACATTAGAGGGAGATGTCAGAGAGACTTCAGAGAGAGATGTCAGAGGGAGACATTAGAGGGAGATGTCAGAGAGACTTCAAAGAGAGACGTCAGAGGGAGACATTAGAGGGAGATGTCAGAGAGACTTCAGAGAGAGATGTCAGAGGGAGACATTAGAGGGAGATGTCAGAGAGACTTCAGAGAGAGACTTCAGAGAGAGACATCAGAGGGAGACATTAGAGGGAGACGTCAGAGAGACTTCAGAGGGAGACGTCAGAGGGAGATATCAGAGGGAGACATCAGAGAGACGTCAGAGGGAGACGTCAGAGAGACGTGAGAGGGAGACATCAGAGAGAGACTTCAGAGAGAGACCTCAGAGGGAGACATCAGAGGGAGACGTCAGAGAGACTTCAGAGAGACGTCAGAGGGAGACATTAGAGGGAGATGTCAGAGAGACTTCAGAGAGAGACATCAGAGGGAGACATTAGAGGGAGACGTCAGTGAGACTTCAGAGAGAGACGTCAGAGGGAGATATCAGAGGGAGACGTCAGAGAGATGTCAGAGGGAGACGTCAGAGGGATACATCAGAGAGAGACATCAGAGGGAGACGTCAAAGGGAGACAACAGAGCAAGACGTCAGAGGGAGACATCAGAGAGAGACGTCAAAGGGAGACGTCAGAGAGAGTTGTCACAGGAAGACATCAGAGGGAGACATCAAAGGGATATGTCAGAGCGAGATGTCTGAGAGAGACGTCAGAGGGAGACGTCTGAGAGAGACGTCAGAGGGAGGTCACAGTGACACGTCTGAACAGTCAAGTTCTGTTTGTTTTTTTTTTTTTTAACATGGCTAATAAGGTATAGTTCGATTATAATACAGTTCTAATACAGTGCATATTCCCTCTCCCCTGTCAATCACAGCCACATTAGCCCATTGTGGGCATCTGTTAGTTCATGTATGTGGAAGGGGGCAGATAGCGCTTTCCTACACGTGTTACGCCACCCTGTGACGCAGCATGGCTTTACATGTCTCAGAAGCATGTGTTAGCCTTATAAAAATAAAATGAAATAAAATCAAATAAAAAAGAAACACACTTCTTTTTTTTAGGCAGGAAAAAAAATAAACTAAACAAATAAATAAATAAAGTACTACTACTAGTACTAATAATAATATAATAATAATAATAATAATAATAATAATAATAATAATAATAATAATAATAATAATAAGGTTTGGAGTACCGCAGTGGGAGATGTTGAGCAGCTGTAGAGGGATCTGACTGAAGCCTGTGTTACAGAAGAGCTGCTGGTTGTGGAGACCTGCTTCACCTCTCTGCTGCCACAGCTGGATCCACCGAATCTCACAGCTGCAGTTAAACACCACGCCCTCTAACCTCCTGCACACACACACACACACACACACACACACACACACACACAGTGGGTCAGAGCTCAGAGTCAGCAGTTCACACTGCTGAGAGAGAGAGAGAGAGAGAGAGAGAGAGAGAGAGAGAGAGAGAGGGAGAGAGAGAGACCAACAGGCAGAGAGACAGACAGATATGAGAGACAGACAAAAAGATATGCAAAGAGAGAGACAGCAACATGAACAGGATAAAAACTAAATCAGGCATATATACGGTTTGTCGCAATGAAAGCAGCACCAATATTACTGTACATGTTTGAATGTGTGTGTGTGTGTGTGTGTGTGTGTGTGTGTGTGTGTGTGTGAGTAAGATTTACTTCTTTCATCTTTAATGATGTCATTTGTTTGATTAAATATAAAATTGCGCGGTGATTTAGCATCTTTGCCGGCTAACGAAGCTAATCTGAGCTGTACTGAATGTCGATGCTGGAGCAGCTCCATCAGTAGCAGACTGTGTGTGTGTGTGTGTGTGTGTGTGTGTGTGTGTGTGTGTGTGTGTGTGTGTGTGTGTGTGTGTGTGTGTGTGTGTGTGTGTGTGTGTGTGTTTGGATATTAGCCTCTTCCTGTCCTCTGTGTTCAGTGAGTCGAGTGCCAGGTTCTCCACAGTGCCTGGCATCGGCTGTGTACGGGACAGAAAACTCTCGCTTTGTCTCACAGCGCTGTGTGTAGAATATTCTGGACTCACCGCCTGCAGCATTCTGATCAACAGATATTAATATTTATACACACAGATGTTTTATTGTGCAGCTGGATCTCTTGGGCTTTTTGTGCTGCTGACAAAAGAAAAGAGCCAAATCTTTTATATTTTGTTTGTACCATCAAAAAAAAAAATAATAATAATAAATTTTAAAAGGGCAAAACAATGGAAAATAAATATTCATTCTGACCCATTTTTTATGGAATGTTCATGAAAATAATATTAACATCTGCATTAAATGAAGAAATGACCACCATTTAAATTCGTTTAAGGACATTAAATGGTATAAAGTGTATCTACAGTATTTTGAGTTCACAGTTTAAAACATTTCTGCCCACGATCTGGTTTATTTTTGTTCATCTAAAGAAACCGTCTGTGTGTGTGTGTGTGTGTGTGTGTGCATGTGTGTGTGCGTGCAAGCGTGTTAAATAGACCCGTTTAAAGGAATTAAATCTATGTGTAACAGTCCTCCTACAGTTATACTGTGGGTGGTAATGACGATAAATCTCACACCATCACACTAACACTTTAATTAAACACGTCTATCTATAGACACCTGCGTCCATGATGGAGACTCGTGAACCCCATATCACCTGTAAGCTGCTCGTTCCAGTCGTGAGATCACAAAATGTGGTAAGAAAGAAAGAATGGATGGATAGATGGACAGACGGATGGATGGATGGATGAATGAATGACAGATAGATAGAAAAGACATAAGGAAACAGAACTGGTAAAAGGTTAGAAGAAACAACAAATACACAGTATATAGTAAGATGGAGGGGTTGAAAGAAAGAACAAAAGAAAGGATGGAGGGATGGATGGTAAAGAATGGATGGGTGGATGGCAGATAGATGGATGGATGGATGGATGGATGGATGGAAAGCTGGGTAAAAAAATGGATGGATGGATGGATGACAGATAGATAGAAAGGACATATAGAAACAGAGCTGGTAAAAGGTTAGAAGAAACAACAAATACACAGTATATGGTAAGATGGAGGGGTTGAAAGAAAGAATGAAAAAAAGGATGGATGGATGGATGGATGGATGGTAAAGAATGGATGGATGGTAAAGAATGGATGACAGATAGATGGATGGATAAATGGATGGATGGCTGACAGATAGATAGAAAGGACATGTGGAAACAGAGCTGGTAAAAGGTTAGAAGACACAACAAATGTATTTAGTCTGATGGAGGGGTTGAAAGAAAGAAATAAAGGAATGGTGTAATTGAATATCCATAGTTAAACATTATACAGTGGGGGGGAAAAGTATTTGATCCCCTGCTGATTTTGTATGTTTGCCCACTGAGAAAGAAATGATCAGTCTATAATTTTAATGGTAGGTGTATTTTAACAGTGAGAGACAGAATAACAACAAAAAAAATCCAGAAAAACACATTTCAAAAAAGTTATAAATTGATTTGCATTTTAATGAGGGAAATAAGTATTTGACCCCTTCGACTTAGTACTTGGTGGCAAAACCCTTGTTGGCAATCACAGAGGTCAGACGTTTCTTGTAGTTGGCCACCAGGTTTGCACACATCTCAGGAGGGATTTTGTCCCACTCCTCTTTGCAGATCCTCTCCAAGTCATTAAGGTCATTTTCAATGCCCTGGCTGAGGGAAGGAGTTTCTCACCCAAGATTTGACGGTACATGGCTCCGTCCATCGTTCCTTTGATGCGGTGCAGTTGTCCTGTCCCCTTAGCAGAAAAACACCCCCAAAGCATAATGTTCCCACCTCCATGTTTGATGGTGGGGATGGTGTTCTTGGGGTCATAAGCAGCATTCCTCCTCCTCCAAACACGGCGAGTTGAGTTGATGCCAAAGAGATCTGACCACACCTGACCACAACACTTTCACCCAGTTCTCCTCTGAATCATTCAGGCAAACTTCAGACGGGCCTGTACATGTGCTTTCTTGAGCAGGGGGACCTTGCGGGCGCTGCAGGATTTCAGTCCTTCACGGCGTAGTGTGTTACCAATTGTTTTCTTGGTGACTATGGTCCCAGCTGCCTTGAGATCACTAACAAGATCCTCCCGTGTAGTTCTGGGCTGATTCCTCACCGTTCTCATGATCATTGAAACTCCACGAGGTGAGATCTTGCATGGAGCCCCAGACCGAGGGAGACTGACAGTTTCTTCCATTTGTGAATAATCGCACCAACTGTTGTCACCTTCTCACCAAGCTGCTTGGCGATGGTCTTGTAGCCCATTCCAGCCTTGTGTAGGTCTACAATCTTGTCCCTGACATCCTTGGACAGCTCTTTGGTCTTGGCCATGGTGGAGAGTTTGGAATCTGATTGATTGATTGCTTCTGTGGACAGGTGTCTTTTATACAGGTAACAAACTGAGATTAGGAGCAGTCCCTTTAAGAGATTTTTTTCCTAATCTCAGCTCATTACCTGTATAAAAGACACCTGGGAGCCAGAAATCTTGCTGATTGATAGGGGATCAAATATTTAGTTCCTTCATTAAAATGCAAATCAGTTTATAACGTTTTTCTGGATTTTTTTGTTGTTATTCTGTCTCTCACTGTTAAAATACACCTACCATTAAAATTATAGACTGATCATTTCTTTGTCAGTGGGCAAACGTACAAAATCAGCAGGGGATCAAATACTTTTTTCCCCCACTGTATTTACTTAATAAAAATATTTATATTTTAAAATTAAATGTTTTATAATAGAGACCAGTAATAAATCAATTATTGATTAATTTAAAAAATTCAATCAATTAAGTTTATTTAAAATTTAAAAAGCAGGAAGTGTCCATATTTCCACATTTCTGTTAAAAAATATCAAATTTTTTTGCATCAGTTGTATCTGGAATCTTTGGGAGGCGGGGTCAAAGTGGGCGGAGTTTTCAAATTCCACTGCAGTAAAGCTGATCGTGGTTGTCTAGGATACGGTGTAAGATGTGTTTGAAACCTGGATGTGGTTTTACCGCAGCCATATATTTATTTACAGATTTCAGGCGAAACCAGTTTGTTAGCTTGTTAGCTACATTAGCCTCCTAGCTCCATTTAGAATAAGGAGGACATTGTGTACACTTGATTTTTTTTGTTGCTGAATTATTTAGCGAAACTGATCAGAAATGCTAAGCTACACTAGTATGTGTGACAAAAAAAAGCTTTGCCTTTTAGTGAAATTGGAGCATGGGTTTTAACTCCGGGCTTAACTATTTCATTAACGAATATGAATAAAACATCGTATTAGACTTCTGGAAGGTCAAGCCGAGGACAGGACCGGAGACGTGACGGAGTCTAGCATCGACCCGTGTGTTAGCCATGCATTAAACATGTGCTTGTGCTTCAGCCACAGACAGAAAAGATTTCCAATATGAAGATTGGGGTGAAAAGGAGAAAAATGCATTTAGAATAAAATAGAAAACTGTGTAATGAGCTGAACAAAAAAAACCTTCCAATCTTAAACTTATTAGTGTGTCTGTCGAAATTAATTTTCATTAGCATCCTTACTGGCTTCTTTGCACAAATAACTAGGTGATTGTGTCGGTGTGTACAGTCTACAGTACGCTCCCCGAGGTCTCCAGAGTCGGCTCGGAAATGTCAGCTATAAGTATAGGATAATGAGCTGGTAAAATCCCTGCTCTGTGCTAACGGGATTTCAATTAACACCTCGGACGGAGACACAGAGAAAAACAGTGAGGGAAAACAATCCCAATCTAATAACAGCTAAGATTAGCCAATGTAGCTAGTAGCAGTAGCCTCCTGTGACCATCCACCATACTGATATAATTCATCCGTTATTTCTGTAACTTAATTAACAGCACTATGTGTGATGCACTGCATACTCTCCAGCTAACGTTATATATTTTCCTTCATTAGCTGATTAGCTAGAAGTGCACATTTTAGATTAGCTAGTGTGGCTAATTAATGTAATGCCTTACAACCGCCTATTCGACAGTACATACAGTAGATTCGAGAAAAGTGCAATTTTAAAGTAGGGTATCTGTGTTCTGAGGGTCTTATGTCCCTTCAGTGGGATAGAAGAACCTGTGAAGGAGTTCCCAAGGTCATGCCTATGATCACGGTTTCAACAACTGCTAGGAAGCTTCATGAAGGGTTCAGAGGAATTTGAGAAAAGTAATCTGAGGACCCTGGAAACATGGAGCTCTGGGAACCAAAGAGAATGGGCACATTGCACCCTAGACCCTGGAAACACCATGACATGGGAACACAGGAACCCCGAAACATTGAGCCAAGTGAACAAAGACAATGGGAATATAGGACCCTAAAAACATGGTGCCATGGAAATGTGGGGCCCTGGAAAATGGTGACCTGGTAAAACAGGTCCCTGGAAACAAGGAACCCTGGAGAATTGTGTCCTGGGGAAAAACAGAACTGTGGAAAATGATGTCCTGGGAACATGGAACCATAGAAACAATGTGCCCAGGGGACATAGGATCCTGGAAAATGGTAATCTGGGAATATTGGACCAAAACAACAAAAGAGAATGGAAACTCTGGAAACATTGTGGCCTGGGAACATAGGACCCTGGAGAATGATGACCTGGGAACAAAAGATAGAGGGAACGTAGAAACTAGGAACACTGGGGTAAGAGAACGAAAGAGAAAATGGTGGAATATGGTGCTCTTAGAACATAGGATGATGGAAACATGGTTCCCGGGGAAAAACACAGAACCCTGGAAACATGGTGCCCTAGAAAATTTCAGTGAGCAAACATCAGCTCCTGGGAACGTATGATCCTGGTTACGGTAGTGGGAATATAAGGCTGTAATAGAATATAGAAAGAACCCTGGGAATGTAGAGGTGTTGGAATATAAACCAAACACATGGCCTTGGGAACATAGGATCTGGGTGATGGCAATCGGAATATACAGCTATGAGAGCACTGGGTATTGGGAAACTAGTTAAAAACTTGGCAACATACTGTAGGACCATGGACATATAAGAGTCTGGAAACTTACAGTAGGTCACCGGGAATATAAGACATGTGGGATTATATAGCTGTAGGGCCATGTGTCTCAAGTATAGAATGCCGGGAATGTAGAGCCACTGGGGACATAGAACCCTGGGAATATATGGGCATTAGATTATAGGATCATGGGAATGTACAGTATGGTTATTGGGGTATAAACCATGGGACTATTTTCTAGGACCTGTAAGGAAACACAAGGCATTGAGAACAGATGGGAATCTGGGACTGTGAGAACATTGGAAGCCTTGGGCATTGGGAATGTTAATAACAATTTGGGAACATAGTGGAAACAATGGGAATATAGAACTCTGGGAACATCCAGTAAATTACTGGGAATACTTTATATAGCTGTAGAGACCCAGGGACATGGAAATATAGATCCCTGGAAATATAGTAGGAACATACTGTAGGATAATGAAAATACAGGACAATGGGATTATATGGCTGTAGGAAATATACTGTATAGGACAGTTGGGAAGATTGAGCCATGGGAAGACAAAGATGCTTCGAGGAAAAATGTAATGAGCCAACACAGGACAGTGAGAAGATAAGACCATTTCCTAAAACAAAATGGGTCCCTGGAACACTGAGGAATTTTAATTGATTTGTAATCTTTTTTAAATTAACAAACAAATGTACATTTTTCTGAGGAGCGCCTGAACGTACTCAGGGTTCGGGTGAAGACAGTGAAACAGTTAGCATTGCTAAGGACGGTGGTTTAAATGGACGCGTAGTTTCATTGTTATAGCTGTCTGTCTGAAATGTGTATAATTAATCTCCTTAAAATTAAACGTAAAATATTACAAAGCAGCAAAAGTGTTTCCTGTTTGTTCGTTTGTTTATTTGTTTGTTTGTTTGTTTTTAAAGAAACATGGCACAGATGTTTACCTTGTCATATTTGAATGTTTATCGCCAATAGATCTGAAATATTCATACATGCAATAACGATAAAACTCCAAAGTGCAATAAACTCCAGCGAGCGCAGCTCCTTCGCAATGCAGGTTTCTTTTATAAAACATAACCTGCGCTGTGAATGGTACCCAGATCCAGGGCCATGTGACACAGGTCAAAGGTCATGACTTGTTTAGATAAACATAAATACACAAAGCCAGATTACACACGTATTTGACAATTAAACCCCTATCGCAATCACGGTGCTAATGCTAATATTACTACAGCAGCGTCGGTTTGTGTAGAAGCGAGTCATACGGTATGTGTGTGTTTGTGTGTGTATTTGTGTGTGTGTCTGTGTGTGTGTGTGTCTGTGTGTGTGTGTGTGTGTGTCTCTCTCTCTCTCTCTCTCTCTCTTGCTGAGAGAATAAACCCCATGTGGAGAACGTCACGTCGCTCAGGATTGTTCTTCCACTCGGCGTTCCAGCATCGTTAATCTGATCCCACACGAGAAGGCTCTGTTTAATCATGCCATAATTACACATTTAGCTCCCAGTAGTCATTGGAATCTAATTATCAATCAAACGGTGTGTCACACATGTACACACACACACACACACACACACACACACACACAAAATCAATCGACTGGAGGATGAAAAAAAAGTGTTTATCACCGAACCCCACAAAACGCCAATGTGAGACGTCACAAACTGCATTTCTGAGGAGAATAAATACTCCAACAAACAGACGCTCAGGGACGCAGGGAAAGAAACAAACGAGCAAAACAGCAAACGTCAAACGTGTCAATATTTTCAGGAAGCAAATCTTCCCTCAACAAGGACGAATTACACAACAATTCTCCAAACAGGAAGATTTTAGACTTCCAGATCTTTGACACAGCTTCCTCCATTTCTGTTACGTTCTGATCCTGAATGTCATAACGACCGCCTTCTCCGGAAATTCCGACCATTAGCCACGCCCACTTTCTGATCTAGCTAACCAGTGTGTTACAGCTCCCTCTATATGTTTACTCCGACTCTCTCTATGTATTTCTCAGTTTGTTACACTCAATGCTAAGCCTTTTTCTCATTCGCGATATCCATAGATTGCTTCCTTGTTTTGTGCGTTCCCGTCTTGTCAGCTCTGTTCACCTAGTGATGACTTTGACTTACTGGTTTCGGCTCTGTGACTGGATTTCGGATTTTTGCCTCGCCTCACTGGATTTCTGGATTGTCTGCTTCTCTCTCTCTCTCTTTTTTTTCCTTTAAAGACTCTACTGGATATCGAACCCTGCACGGAGTCTCCGCTTCTTAGCTCCGAGATTTCAGATCCATCAACCTCCGATCTTCTATCCTTCCTAATGAAAACGGCAGACGAGACAATCGACACACGAGTCTGGAATGATTGACGGTTTGCGTGGGTGTTTCGAACTCTGAGACGGAGGTATTCGAACTTGCAGGTGGGACGGAAAATATCAAGAAATACATATGTAAATGACTGCTTCAGACCTGCTAACCTTTATACATTAGGCGTAGGAGCTTTGCATTTTAACAGCGGACCACAAAACCCTGCCATCGGTCTTATTTTCTTTCCCATATTAAAACGGCAGTGGAGCCAATCAACACGTGAATCTGGAATGTTTTGTTTTATTTCTTTCTTTTATTTTCCAGTTAATAATAGGCAAGGATTTGACAAGGGGTTTTACGGCGACGGGATCCTGGGGAAAAAGCTCGAATACGTGTTTTGAGTTTATTATCATGAGATAAAATCTAGCAGTGAATGTTCGACTTGGTGTAAATTTCAGCCTCTAAAATAAAATTGCCCTTTTTTTTTTGGTTGAAACGACAAAAAAGGCCAAAAATCTTTAGAGAAAGAGAGAAGAAAAGAGATTAAACAGGCCTACAATGAAACACTTTAAACTGAATAAGTGAATGGTAATGATAATGATTTAAAAATAATGTTCAAACCGTTTGAGCATGCTGTGATTTGTAAAAGAATTATTACAGAGAATGTACTAGGTCATGTTTTTTACTGTTTTACTCTTTACTGTGTTTATTCGACCAGATTTTTATAAGTAAGGAATTTTATGTAACTGGATCTTTCTACATTTTACTGCTGAATGCAGAATGCCGCTGTTATTTATCATATATATTTGAGTTCAGCACCTTGGACAGCAGCTTCAACAGATCCAACACACGGCCGTGCCGGCATTACAGAGCCGGAGTCAAACGCTCACAGCCGGGTATCGGCAACAATGTTAAGTGTTTAAAGAAAGACGAGAAGATTCTAGGTCCGCTGTGTTTGCATGAACCCTGCTCTTTTCCCTCTGTAATCCCCCGCAGACCGGCAGCAGGAAGTCAGTCTGCCCTGCTGAAGCTGAACCTCTGGCATCGACACACACCTCGAGCACAAAACAAAAAGCCGAAATTCACCACCCGCTGAAGTTCTCCAGCGCTCTACTCTCTAGTTTTACGCTAGAGTCTATCGTTTATTCAGGTTTTATTTCACAGCTCATTAAGTTACACATAGAATTCTATTCTCTTGCTTTAATAAATGATGATGAATAAATAAATTATATTGTGTTGCATTATTCGCTCAAGGAATACTATTCTATTGCCTTAGTGGGTCATATACCTGTATAATTATATAGAATTAGAATCTATAGAAATTTATTTTATTGCCTTATTCAGTCACTGACTTAGGCATTATTAGGTTAACGAATTCTATTCTACTGCTTTATCATCACATGATTTTATTGTATTGCCTTGCAATGCGTTTTTTACTTTGTATGTCATAGATTTCTATGCTGTTGTTTAATTATCCTATAGAATTCTATGGAATTGCCCTATTAGTTCATACAAATCTTTTCTAGTGTCTTGTTGGGTCATAACATTATCATTCGCTCACTGAATTCCGTCCTACTACATTATTAGGTCCCTGGGTGCCTTATTATTCAATTCTATCACTTTATTAGTCATGGATTTTTATTCTGTTGCTTTGCTGGGTTTAAATTCTATTCTGCATCATTATTTGGTCACAGGTTTCTATCCTTTCGCCTTATTAGGTCATAGAATTCTCTTCTCTTATCTTCTCTTATTAGCTAATATAATTCTATTTGGCTGCCTTATTGGGCCACGTAATTCTATTCTGTTCTCTTATCAGGGCATAAAAGTCTACTATTTTCTCTTATTAGGGAATATAATTCTATTCAGCTGCCTTATTGGGTCATGAAATTCTATTATATTCTCTTTTTAGGGCATACAATTCTGTTTGGTGGTCTTATTGGGGCATGTAATTCTAATCCATTGCCTTATTAGGTCATATAATTCTATTTGTTTGCATTATTGGGTCATGTAATTCTACTATGTTGCCGTATTAGGTTATATAATTCTATTCTATTCTTTTATTGGGAGTATAGAATTCTATTCAGCTCTCTTATTGGGTCATACAATTCTATTCGTCTGTCTTATAGGGTCATGTAAGTCTATTCTGTTGCCTTATTAGGGCTTAGAACTCCATTCAATTATTTTATTAGGTCATATAATTCTATTTGTTTGCATTATTGGGTCATGCAATTCTATTCTATTCCCTTATTAATGCATAACATTATATTCTGCCATCTTATTGGGTCATGTAATTCTACTATGTTGCCGTATTAGGTTATATAATTCTATTTTATTATTTTATTGGGAGTATAGAATTCTATTCAGCTCTCTTATTGGATCATACAATTCTATTCGTCTGTCTTACAGGGTCATGTAAGTCTATTCTGTTGCCTTATTAGGGCTTAGAACTCCATTCAATTATTTTATTAGGTCATATAATTCTATTTGGCTGCCTTCTCGGGTCATGCAATTCTCTTCTCTCTTATTAGGTAATAGAATTCAATTCTATTGTGGTTATGGGTCTCTATTCAGTTGGATTGTTAAGCCAATGGATATTATTCTACTGCTCTGTGATTACGTATAATTCTATTCTACTGTTCGTTAATCAGGGGCTTTTTTACAACATGGAATTCTATTTTATTGCCATATTAGGGCATAGGATTTCATCGCTTGTTACACATACGGCTGCTGCTTGTTAGCACGATCGCTAATAATTTGAGGAGTGGGAGTGTGATTAAAGGGAAAAATAGTCCGGGTTTGGAGTGAAATGCTCCGAGGTGTCCAGCTCAATGTGAATCTGTAAACAGGACCGGTGTTAGCACTCATTAGCGTGCAGGTGTTACACATTAGCCAAATGGAGCTAAAAAGCCTGGGATCCAAACCACCAATTTACACAGCAAGAGAACGTGTGTGTATGTGTGCTTTTTTTTTCCCACACTGAGCTAACAGAAGTAACAGCAAACACACACACACACACACACACACACACACACACACACACACACACACACACACACACACACACACACACACACACACTTTTGCTTGTTTACCTCAAACTATAATGAGATATGCGGAGGAATCACACTGCCAAAAACTGTGGAAAATGACTAACACTGAGTTTTTAGATGGTGACGATGACGATGATGATGATGATGATGCGACTTAATTAGGATTCTGCAGTAATTACTCAGCTGGACGTATTCAGTAGCGTGTGTGTTGGAGTGATGTTGACGTTTTCTCAGCGGACGAACATGCTAGCTGGCGTGCAACACAATCAGCCCAGATGTATGAAGTTGTAAAAAAAAATAGTTTTTGTTTTTTTTTTATTTTAAGACTCAAAATCTTACCATATTAAACTCTACAATCTTGAGGCTTGATATAAACAAGGAAATGTGTTTTTCTATCATACATCATACAAAGTGTTTTGTATTACAGCACAAGAAGAATATTTTCACCTTTACAGAAAACAGGAGTGTTTTTAATTTGTGTTTTTACTTTAATCAGAATTTATCGGGCTGTGATTCTACGGCTCATTGTTAAAAGTTAAAGAAGCTAGACGTCCAGACCCACAGATTCACTGTGGAATTAATATATGAATTAATGAATGGAGGAATGAATGAATGAATTGATTAATTAACTAACTAACATCCATTTATGCATTTATTTATATAGTGGAGCATATATATATATATATATATAATTTAAAGATTACCTGACAAAGTTTTCACCGTCTTCACCACGTTGGACAATTTTTCCACAGCCTTCTTTGCTCATATTTACCAGGGGTGCCAATATTATTGGAGGGCACTGTATATAGCCCTTAGCTAACTATATTCCTATCAAATACAGCTACCTCAAAAAACAATGTCCATATTATTCTATAGCTATTACTCTAATGTCACCCTATGCAGACTCAAATGTTATTATTATTACATATATATATATATATATATATATTTCTTTTTATATATTTTTTTGATATAATATGAAATAAAGCTCATGCCTACGTGCTTACGGACTTATTATTTTTTCACATTTACACAAACTTACACAAAATTCCCCTGAATTATTCGTCTATTCTCCATAAGATCAACAGGAAGACACATGCTCTCACACACACACACACACACACACACACACACACACAATCACACAGAGTGTACAGCACTCGTGCGTAAATAACAGGAAGCATGCCTAAATATCGATCGCAGCTGTAGGTAATCACTCACAGCCTGTAGATACGGATCGAGCACAGAGCCGGCCGATGATGCTCGTTCTCTCAGAGTGATGTCACCCTCATCCACCATCAGTCCATATATTCTCCTCTGATTTGTTATTGATATCACTTTCGTCTATCGGCCAGAACCTCGCTCCTGATTTACCTCGTGCACGTCTTAACAAGTTGCTTTTCACCAGAGAGACGAAATATGGATTTTCCGTTTTGTATAGTTTACTGTTTTTTTTTTTTCTTTTCTTTCTGCTTTTTCACTCAGTTTTCTCTCCTAACTTATCCACGTCCGATACACCACCCGTTATTTTACATCTCCTATGAACGGGGCATACCATTTCTGACTTTAGAGGGGGTGTGGGTCGCAATGTTGGGGTGCTCTTACTTCAGCGTTTGGCATATCGGTATGACTTTCGTTCAGTATAAAGACGGATATTTTTAAAATGCGTCTTAAAAGTAGAGTTAGGGGTGATGGAGTACCACGGCGCTGCTGAATTCTGGATTGCGATTGGTCCGAAGGTGTTGATTAATTCTCTATAACAGGGGCTCTGACAGTAGCGCAGGTTTATATTAATGCTCTCGTTCTATTACGGCTCATTCACGGGGACTCGTAGAGCGGACGCTGCATGGTAACAGCATTATAAGAAATGGTTAACGTGGCGAAGTTTTCTGTAAGTAGATGTTTATTTATTTTTTTTTGGAAGGAGTCTCCAGTGTCAGAAGTAAAGATGTAACTTCACAGAGGAGTTTACGCTTCTTCTGTTTCTCGGTAACACGTATATGTAACAATGTAATTATAAATGGCTAAAAAGTATGGCCTTAAGTAATAAGAAGTGGTAATTGTGGGTAAATTGCTGTGGTATAAGAGGAATAAATCATGTTGGGATGTGCTGTTATAGGAAAATAATCAACGCCGCTGTAGAAACAGTAATTTAATCGTAATTGTAACATTTTATATGATCTAATAACATCTTTAATAATATGGAAACTATTTTATTTTTGGATTTTTTTTTTAGTAATCTTGATAAAGATCATTTACTCGAACTTTAACTCTGCGGAATCGCGAACCGTAGAAGAACCGTGAGCCGGTGCGAGAAACGAGATGGTGAGGATATTAAATATTAAGTAGCATAGCATGAGATTTAGCTTTTATTTCTGATGCTTAATGTTGAACTTCAGTGTTTATATTGCAAACTGAACCTGGTTCTGCCTTAAATCAAAGTTAAACACTCCAAAAGATCGAAACCTCTGAGGCGCACCATGCCAATGTACGCTGCCGTAATATAAAAATGATGAAACAATAAAAACGGGAACGAACTAAACATCTTAAATCAACATGGTGTTAAACTGCGCATATCATTTCCTGTTTCTGTGAAGATAGCTGAGACATCCTCAGCGCTTTCAGGTACAAAGAAACCCGGCGTCTTTAATGCGAGGACGCTTTTTAAATTAAATGAAGGAAACGATACGTTTGCGGTTAGACAAGATAAAAAATATTACGGCTAATTACGTGAATTTGAATGTAGACATTAAATAAAGCACTCAAAACTCATTAAAAAAAATATATATATATATATATATATATATAAAACTCTGAAAGCCAGAAAGTGGAAACTTTTCATTTCAACGTCTCAAAGCTCTTAAAGCGGTCTGATCCTGCTGACAGCGAGACACTCGTTGGCTTTGTGTGCTTATTTAAAGCCCGGGATTAGATAAAGATCAACAGAACTGATATCTGCTGCGCCGTAAATACGCTCGTATCGTATCGATGTCCTCCGAGTGGAAGCTTACGCTTTTTGTTGTTCTTCACACAACACGCTCGGGATATCGCTGAGCCAAGCACGGCTTCAACCTCCCCGCTTATCTAAAAACCTCACACGAACGGATTTTTAAAAAAAAATAAAAAATTACACATAGCAGGAATCTCGTGGGAATTTTGTGATCAGTTCCCGACACCCATCGTTCGCCGGGATTCATTCGTAAATTGTTCCAAAGGGCGTTTAAACGAGATTCAAGAGAGGTTAGTTTGTAAAAAAAAAAAAAGTGCATTTTTCATGTTTTTGAGTTCGTGAGTTTGTGGAAATTTCCATATAAGGATACTCTCTAGTGTCTTTTTATGAGCTTCGCCTTTTGTAGAATTGTGTGGGCGTGGCTAAATGTAAATCAGCAGCAATAAATAAATAAATACATAAATAAATAAATAAATCCAGAAACGTTTATAAGTGTGGTGGGAATTTTTCCGTTTGGTTTCGGGAACGATAACATTTACACGCGGCTTTGCTTTACTTTTTTCTTTATTGCTTTAGTTAAATCACAGTGATGTAGGTGATCAACTAAACTGTTTGCATTGGCTCCGCCCACCATTTTGGCCCGTTTCACATTCATTAATGCAGACGCGCAAAACCGGACAGACAACTCGTGTAGAGCATGGCGGTAAATCGACGGGTATGTCATTTCGCACGTGTTTTTACACACATGAACCTCATCGCAGTTTCAGTTTCAGTATTGTGGGAGATTAAAAACAGCCGACGAAACAGTTTTTCATTGCTCTAATTCATATATCTATATAGAGCGTTTCAGACGTGTTTTAATGCGTGAGTGATATCAGCTGATAATCGTAGAGAAGGTTTACGGCTGAGGAAGGTGATCGATAAGTCAAACAAACAAACAAACAAACAAACAATGAGGACATAAAATGATGAAGGATTACAAAATATTATGTAAAAATCATGCTAAAAACTAAACTGAACTAAAATATGCGACAGGTAAGAAGAGCATGACAGTGGCGATGTTTCGGTTAGCCGCTAGTTTCACCATCAGACCCCAAAAAACACAACAGGGAAGAAGAAATCCAGCTCCTCGACTGCTTTTTTCCCTCTCTTTTCTGAACTGATGGTGGAAAATTGTGTGGTGTGTGTGTGTGAGAACACACACATCGGGGTGTGTGTGTGTGAGAACACACACATCGGGGTGTGTGTGTGTGAGAACATGCTCGTGTGAAATAAACAGCAGAAAATGAGGGTTTTGTTCAACTCTGGAAATGAGAGAGCTTTGTGGCTCAATTTTCTCCTCTCTCCATTACTCGCTCTCATTTCTCGCCCATTTTCTCTCTCATTCTCAATCACACACAGAGAACGTGTGTGTGTGTGTGTGTGTGTGTGTGTGTGTGTGTGTGTGTGTGTGTGTGTTGTTGTTGTTGTTGTGTCGTCTGCTTCCAACTGAGAACACACTGTGCACATCTGCGCTACTGATTTCCAACAGTCGGGATTTTTGTCTCCTCGTGTTTTTTGCTTTCGTGTTAGAAACTGAACCTGAGTGAGTTCTGTGTTTGAGTCAGTGGATTTTCCTGACCTTGGTCTTCTGGACTAGCACCTGGGTTCTCTCAGAATGTGTGTGTGTGTGTGTGTGTGTGTGTGTGTGTGTGCGTTCTTCGCTCCGTAGAGCCATGAAACATCTACGGCTTCCTGAAGCACTTAGACCGTCTTTTATTTATTTATTTATTATTTTTTTTATTGGGTTCTTTTTAGTTTCATGTTTCTCTTTGAATTGATTTGAGAAGCACCGTCTAAGAAAGCGTTCATTAAACCGTAGCACCCTTAACGGTTCTTTTATGTAGAACTCTACACCTGAGGGTTTCTTCAGGAAGTTCCAGGACGAAGTAAGTAATAAATAATTTATACTGTGATTTTTTTTTTTTACATTCTTAACAGCTCTTGAATTGTTCCTCCGTGGCAACCGTTAAAAGTTCTACATAAAGTGTTTCCAAGGGGAACCCTTTTCTGGAAGCGAAGAACCCTTAATGAACCCTTGAAGAATCCTATTTTTCTATTAGTGTACCGAGTACCTAGAGCTAAACGAATGCCTGACAGCAATAATTTGGAGTTTGTACCACACACTTACCCAGTTAATAGACACACTCTTAGAACATACGGGTTCTTCAGGGGTTCTTTAATGGTATAATAGATAATTAAGGGCTTTTGCCTTCCAAAAAAAAAGTGGTTGGAACCCTTTCTGATAAGAAAACACTTTGTTGTAGAATTCTACACTGATGTTCCCTCAGAGGGACGACTGATGAACTCTTGAGGGTTCCAGTTTTTCAGGAGTGTGCAGGTAATGGTTCTATGTCTCCTAAGGTAGTTTTAGCTTGGAACCTTTTCTGTCATAGGCTTCTACATAGAACCTTTAAAGGTTCCTCTAGACAGACAACTGAAGAACCCTTCCAGATGTAACCTATTTTTTTTCAGTGTAGCTGCTATGTGCTGGTTATTCCTTAGAACATAAAACCCTTTCTGATGGGAAAACACATTGTTATAGGGTACTGCATAGAACCTTTTAAAATTACCCCCGGACAGACAATTGAGGAAACCATAATGCTCATATTTTTTAAAGAGTGTACAATTGAGGTTTAATAGTCTCCTAAAATGGTTCTGTTTGGAACCTTTTCTAATACAGAAACACTGGCACTGGCTTCAACACAGAACCTTAAAAGTTTCCCCCAGATGACCAACCAGAGAACCTTGCTGATTTGACCTTTGACCTGAGTGCTGCTTCTATGTGCTGGGAATTCTGTGGAACCCTTTCTGATAGAACAGAAGAATGCTGTAGGGTTCTACAAAGAACCTTTTAAGGTTACCCTATAGTGAGAAGTGAAGTACTCTTTGAGCGTAAACTAAAAAGATGTAATGCAATAGTACACACACTTGTGTATGGATTATAAAATAGAACATGGTGTATATTAGAAATGCATGCACATATGTTCCTCACATATCTTGCAGGTTCTTGTATGTTCTCCAGGGAGGTTCTAACACATCTTCATGCTGATAATTGAGCTGGTCGTTTGCCTCTCTGACCTCCATTACTGTGTGTGAACTTGTTTATTCCTCTCTCTGTTCACATGACTGACAGCTGTGAATGACTGAAAGGTCTCGAGATGCTCAAACAGCCATGAGGGGGAACAGAGATGATTTTATACACAGCTAGATTGCAAAGTCTGAATGGACCAACAAGAACCCTGATATTTAATCAGTTAGCAAACACAAATGCAACAGTAATCATGTTTCTCAAGAAGAATTTAAGAAAAAACTAACAAATAACAGCAAACTAGCAAGTGGCAAAAATAGCAAGTGACAAAACTAGCAAGTGAGGAAACTAGCAAGTGAGGAAACTAGCAAGTGAGGAAACTAGCAAGTGAGGAACTAGCAAGTGACAAAACTAGCAAGTGAGGAACTAGCAAGTGACAAAACTAGCAAGTGAGGAAACTAGCAAGTGACAAAAAAAGCAAATGACAACTAGCAAGTGACAGAAATATTGCAAGCTAAAGCAAAGTACTGAGTGAAAGCTAACCTAGAAAACAGAAGCTAACTTAATAATTATTAAAGCTAATTTAAAAAAAAAACTAATATAGGGAGTGAAAGCAAAGCAATGAGGAAAGCAAACTTTTGAGCACAAGCTAACTTAGTGATCAAAAACTAATATAGTCATGAAAAGCTAGCCTAGGACACAAAAGCTAATGTAGTGTGTAGAAGCTAACCGAGTGATTGAGAGCTATCCTAGTGAGTAGACGCTAATCTAATGAGTGAGAGTAGTATTGAGCAAAAGCTACCTAGCGAGTGAAAGCCAACTTAACAAATGTAGCCTACTGTGCTAACTCTATAATTGTGTGGTTACTACATTTAGGATTTAACAATAGTAAATTTAGATGTATTCGAGTCGGGGAGCAGGCTGTCAATCAATACTAGGCCACGCCCACAAGGACAATTTTCACACAAATGAATATATTTATTTTATACTTTACTTTTTTATTAATAGATCCTTCATTAATGAATTAAAGGAGTAAAAACTGTTCCTATTAGCACCCTCAGACTCCGGCTGTACTACGAGGTCACGCTCTTCTAGTGTGCTACAGTGTTATTAATGTCTCTACTTTAAGGATGGTGTAATAACGTATATTTCTCATGAACATCTCCGTCCCCTCAGAGATAGTGGAAAGGACACGCTAACCCAGTGGAGGAGATGAATCTGCTCCTCTGAGGAACATGTCCTGCTTCCTGCACTTAAAATACCACGCTGAGTCTGTTCCCTCCTATAATACACACACACACACACACACACACAGTGAAGGAGGAAACTGAACTCTGCTGATCTTAGAGAACAGCTCCATACATGTGCTGATGCTGCTAAAGTCTGCAGGAAGAAGATGAGAAGATTTTATTGAGTTCTTCCAGACTTCTGATCTCAGAGGATCTTGAGCACAGTATCCATTTTAATACAATTCTGACAGATGCAGAGGCCACACCTCCTTTGCTATGACTGACAGATGCAGAGGCCACATCTTTTTGATTGGAGTGAGTTTAAGGTACTGAGACCACACCTTCTTCACTATGATTGACAGCTACATTCAACATGCCTCCTTCACTGGGACTGACAGGTGTAGAGGCCACACCTTTGGAGCTAAAAGTGCAGATACCACACCACCTTTACTGTGATTGACTGTTGCACAGGCCACACCTTTATTCATTTAGGCTGACACGTAAAGAGGCCACCTCTCCTTTACTAATAATGAGAGGTGCAGAGGCCACGCCTGCTTTACTGGGACTGAAGCTGGAGGTACTGAAGCCACATCTCTTTAACTATGACTAATAGATGCAGAGGCCACACCCCTTTACTGTGACTGACAGATGCAAAGGTCACACCTCCTTGACTATGACTTACAGAAACATACAACACGCCTCCTTCACTGGGACTGACAGGTGCAGAGGCCACACCTTTGGAGCCAAAGGTGCAGAGGCCATGCATCCTTTACTGTGACTAACAGATGCACAGGCCATGACATTTTCACTAGGACTGGCAGGTGAAGAGGCCACGCCTCCTTTCCTAATAATTGCAGGTGCAGAGGCCACGCCTACTTCACTGGGACTGGATCTGCAGGTGAAGGGAGCACACTTCCTTTGCTATGATTTACAGATGCAGAGGCCACACCTTTACTGGGATTGACAGGTGCATAGGCCACACCTCCTTTACTAAAACTGACAGGTGCATAAGCTACTCCTCTTTACTAATACTGATAGGTGTACAGGCAACACCTCTTTTACTATCACTGACAGGTGCACAGGCCACACCTCCTTCATGAAGACTGACAGGTACACAGGCCACGCCTTAAGCTTCCCTGGCACTGACGAGTACAGAGACCACGCCTTTTTCACTGAAGTTAAAAGTGCCAAAGTCACACTCTTTTCACAAATACTGGCAGGTGCCCAGGCCACGTCTCCTTCACCAGGTGTGTGTGTGTGTGTGTGTGTGTGTGTGTGTGTGTGTGTGTGTGTGTGTGTGTGTTTTACATTTCACTCACTCAGGGACTTCCTGATTAATTCAGACGCCGATAAAATGAAAGTGCTGTTTGAGGGTCAGTTTGAGGAGTTAATGCAGAATTATTGACGTTTTTGATGAGCAGAATCGTGTGTTTGACACCACACTAAACACACACACACACACACACACACACACACACACACACACACAAGCACGCACACCCCCACAATCCAGCAGCACAATGAGAAACAGTGTTACAAAAGTAAAATCAATACTGACAAGCGAAGCATGTGAAACAGCGTGAAACAGTGAGAGAGAGAGAGAGAGAGAGAGAGAGAGAGAGAGAGAGAGAGAGAGACGGCACTTACAGATCAATAAGCTGCAGATTCTGGAAGAGCTGCCAGGAAAGAGTAGTCAGAGGGTTCTTGGACAAATTTCTGCAGGAAACACAGAGAAAAAGAGAGAGGAAGTGAGTGTGTGTGTGCGAACGCGTGATGAAGAGAACACTGGGGACGTAAACAACACTCAGCTGCGAGGGAAAAACTGCTGCCTCGACAGCACAATAAACACACTCGGCTATTTTCAAAGCAACAAATTAAATGGAGGCTGTGAAGGTTTCAGGCTCCTAAAAGGCAGGAAATTTAATCCAATGGAAAAGACGGAGATAAGACGTGTTTCCATCAGCGAGCTGCTCCACTGCGGTGAAACATCGCTCACGATGCTCCCCGGCTCTCCGGCGCTCGGGCCTAGAGAGAAAAAACGGCTCCATACTGCTGTTTAAAACAGATTATTTAATGAAAAATCAAATGTACACAATTTCCCTCCCACTCCAAATGGAGTCAGTTCGTGACGACATCACCCACAAAATCTAGCAAGAAATTCTCAACCTTAAAAGTGCCAAGTGATGATGATATTTATTCGTTTGTTTGTTTGTTAATTATTTTATTTTATTTTATTGTTTTGTTCCTATCTAGCGTCTGGATGAAGGTGACAGTTAAAAACGTTTTTTAATTTTTTAAAATCTAAAAAAGACTCAGCTGTTTGGACATCTAGGGAAGGTTCATTCCACCACCTAGGTGCTAGAACAGAGAAGAGTCTTGATACATGCCTTCCTTGAAATCCTGAGAGATGGTGGGACCAGTCTAGCTGTGCTAGAGGATCGGAGGGAGCGTGGTGCAGTGCGGGGTGTGATAACTGATTTGAGGTAAGTGGGTGCTGGTCCATTTTTGGCTTTTTAGGCAAGCATCAGTGTTTTAAATCTGACGCGGGCAGCTACAGGAAGCCAGTGGAGGGGGCGTAGCAATGGGGTGGTGTGGGAGAACTTAGGAAGCTTGAAACCAAGTTGAGCAGCTGCATTCTGGATCAGCTGCAGAGGTCGAATGGCGCTCAGAGGCAGACCTGCCAGGAGTGAGTTATACTAGTCCAGTCTTGAAATGACAAGAGACTGAACCAGCACCTGAGTGGCCTGTGTGGATAGAAATGGACGAATCCTTCTGATGTTGTAAAGGAGAAATCGGCATGAGCGTGTCAGATTATGAGCGTGTCAGGTAGATAAGGTTACTGGTGGTTCGGCTTCTGGTTTGTGGATGAGAGCTTCTGGGTCTGAGAGAGGTGACTACAGAGATAGGTTTGAGGCACATGTCTAGTCAGGAATGAAGTTCGTGAAGAGGGAACTGGTAACAGAAGAAATAAAACGCTACTAAACTTGATACTTTATCTAAATTTATGCTTCTAGTGGATAACCTTCGATATATCTTAGTAAGCCCTGGCCACAATTCACACCTTAAGGCAGGCTGAAATTACTCTTGATTAACCACCTGAGAGAACTAATTAGCAGAGACTACTTCCAAGCAACACTACAGAATCAAGGATACTACACAATACAGCAATTCCAGTGGCAAGAATCGAGATCCAGCCGAGTCAAGTAGATAGTACACAAAAGTCAGAATCCTACCGTATACTAGCGCTTTGTGTCGTACGGACTGCTGTTAGTGTATCGGTGTGTAAACGTCCTTCAGTACACACTGACCTTACTGTAGTTATTTTAGTTTGGGTTTAATTTTAGTTAAGATTTGCTGTGGTAAATTTTGACATGGATTTTTATTCTTATTTTACATGTATAAATAGACGTGTCAGGGAGTGTATGGTCTTGAAAATTTGCCTCAAAAGTCATGAAAAGGTCAGAAATGTATTGGTAAAAATGTGTATGAACCCTGTATATAACAATGGCACAGTTTTTATTCATTGCTTATTTTGCAATTGTACTTATTTTGGCCCCTTTTTTTTTTTCTTTCGTTCTTCGTGGGGGCTTTTTTCACTTCACACTTTAAACCACTTTATTATTATTATTATTATTATTATTATTATTATTATTACACACACACACACACACACACTACTCCTATCTTTGTAAGGACCGACCTGACCCTTTAAATAAATAATGTATAAACACTATATTTTTGTGTTAAGGGATTCGACACATCTTTGTGGGAACATCTGTTTCTGTTTAGTCTTCGAAAAGGCTAAATACATGTGTATACATACAGAGAGAGAGAGAGAGAGAGAGAGAGAGAGAGAGAGAGAGAGAGACAAACGTGTGCAGAAAGAAAAACCATTGCAACTCAGAACCCTGCCCTGACTCACAGCTGGTCTCTGCCCTAAACCAATCAACAGCGGCTGACAGATAATCCATACACGCGGTGTACGATTCTTTCTCAGCAACATGACAAGCTGCGTTTTTGTTTTTTTTGTCTTCGAGAAAGAGTGAAAAAAGAGTCTGTGGAGGGAACGAGTGTTTATAGCTGCTATAACGTAAGAAAAAACAGGAACTAGAACATTAACTGTAACTATAAATGGATAAAAAGTATGACACGTCATAAAAAAAAAAAAAATTCTAATTGTTCCAAATTGCTGTGGTGTAAGAGGAATAAAACACTTCAGGACGTAACTCTATTCTCTTACACAGTACCTACATAGATTTTCTAATTCAGAAACTTTGAGCCATTTTAAAAAATTAATGATATATTCATAACAAATAGAAGATTAAAATATGTCTTAATATTAAATATTACACACTGAATGATATTTAATATTGATAATAAAATATTATTTTTTTAAAACTGAGCAATATTATTAAATAATTTCATGGTTTCTGGGCATAATATTAATTTAACTAATTAAATTACTGAAAACATTTTTAAAAAAAATGAAATAAAAGAAAAATGACCTAACCACAGCTGTTTTCAAACCACTGCTATTTTTATTTATTTATTTATTTGTTTGTTTGTTTGTTCCACATGTTCTGAAACATTCTGAGATTTGTAACAATTACCAGGATTAAATGTTTGTACAATATGAGATATAGAAATTATTACGTTTTATGCACATTGGATCATTTTTATTGACTTTATATTTTCAAATCTTTGAAAATGTGATTTTTTTTTTATGCATTCATCTAAACATACAGTATTAGTGAAATGTTCGAGGCCTTTGATTAATTCTTTACAGCGTTCACAACCTGAAAAAAAAAAAAAAAAACAACTATCCTTAAGAACAGTTAGATGTGTGAGGAAGTGTCCTGTTAGCGTACACAGTCCTTCGTTCGATCTGGAGTTATACGGTTTATCCTGAAACGCGGAGTTTAATGAACGGTTTCAGCGATCCGTACTTCACTGCACTCCAACGCCGTAAACTCACTGCCGAGAGTTCTTCATTATTCCCAGTGCTAGCGGTTGTTGATTAGCTGACATAGCATTAATAATGAATCTGGTTCATTCTGCGAAGCACGAAATGCCTAATATTCTGAATAAATGTGTTCGCCGAAGGCGGCGGCCGTGTCCCGTGTGACGTCCGGGTCTGGTTCTTACGAGGAGGCTACGGAAAAACGGTAAAGGAAAAGCAGTCACTGTTACTAATGCAGCTTGTGGTTGAGCGGAAACAGTTACCCACAATGCACTCCTGGGAAATTTGCGCAGACTCGCAGTAGAGGAACTCTTAATGGCAAAGTACAATAGCATGAATAAAAAAAAAATAACTTTTTGAAAGGTTGGAAAGCACTTCAGTGACTTTGGTGGGGAGTCAGGAAAAGTCACAAAACAGAAAACGTTTTTTCATTTTCTGAACCCATTTGATCTTGTTTTTCCCCACACATTAAACAAAGAGAATGCATGAAGTGTTAGGACACTGAAAACCCCGGACTTAAAGTAACAACACATGCAGGATAAGACTTTGCGAAGAAACACAGAAACAACAGGAACAGGTGCACACATTAGGAGAACAAACCAATGACAGAACAGGGGCGGAGTCAGGACTAAACACAAAACAAAGGCATGTGGAGGACAAAAAAAAAAAAGCATCTATAGGATTAAAAACAACAAGTGCCAGCAGTACTCATAGTACCCTCAGAAAAGTTTTCTGTTTCAGCTATAATTTATTATCTTGTTATTTCAAGATGTGAATATTTTGAGTTATCGTCTCAAATATTAGTCACCAATTCACATTGTTATCTTGTTATCTTGAGTTATTATCTCAAGATAGGTCATTGTTTCAAAGTATCTCATTTCCCCCCCAACCTGTTATGTCATTATTTTGAGATATTATCTCATTATCCAAATATATGGTCATTATTTTGAGATATTATCTCATTATCCAAATATATGGTCATTATTTTGAGATATTATCTCATTATCCAAATATATGGTCATTATTTTGAGATATTATCTCATTATCCAAATATATGGTCATTATTTTGAGATATTATCTCATTATCCAAATATATGGTCATTATTTTGACTTTTATCTCATAATTTTTTAATCTCTGATATATCATTTTCATAATTTCGTATCATTATTTCAAACTAATAACTTGTCAATCCACGCCGTATGTTATTAGCTTGCATTATTACCTTGTTATCTTGTCTTTTCTTGTTTTCTCATTAGAATCTCATTAGTTCAAGATATCTCATTTTTCAAGATATTATCTCATTATCTGAAAATCGGTGTCGTTATTGTGAGATATTATTTCATTACTTGAAGACGTTGTCCTTAGTTTGAGATACTGTTATTATTCGGACATATTATGCAAATCCTGTTATTTTGATGTATTATCTCGTTATTATTTTGACATTATTTAGATTTATAGTAATAATATCATTCTTATTCAGTATACAGTTTCCTAGATTGGTAGATTGGCAAATTTAACAGCTAATTTAAGGTTTTTAAGAGCTTTTTTTAAAAAAAAAATACACTTATACATAACTATTCCCATCATCATATACCATGATGATGTTAAAATATATCACAACATACATTTCTGTCCATACTTCCCATCTGAATCATCCCTAAGCTGTGCTGCAGTGAGATTGTAGCTGTACAAGTAAAAAAAAATAAATAAAATAAAATAAAAACTGTGACTGTATCAAATGCAGCACTAAGATCTGGGAAAAAAAGAACAGTATTAACGAGGCCTGAGTTTATTATTTACTGTAACAACAACATCTCGCCTGATAACCTTTCGTAACTGTGATGAACCCTTGTGCTTTGTGCATGTTGTGGGACAGATGCTAACGCTCTCCTCCTGACACTGCTTCACACTTCAGCATCGCCACCAGCTTGTTTCTATAGCAACATCAGGGTTCTCATCTCCGCTAACTGCTAGTGGCTAAGTTCTTCAAAAGCTAGCCATGCTGTAAACATCACACGATCCGCACACAAACGGAGTGGCAGCTTCAGCGCGGCCGGCTCTCGGCATGCTAATCGCTTAATTAAATAGTTCATTAGATTAAAGCGACATCCAGAGAGACACAATGTGCTTTTTATTCTCTGATCAATTTGGAGTTTGAATATCAAAATCTAACTGGAAATGACAGACATAAAAAGAAATAAAAAAGAAATAAAAAAAGAAAACGCCTTTATTTTGCAGTTCTGTAAGTTCTACATATTAATTATTGTTAGTACAGGGTATACATTTGGGGGTATTTATTTGGGGGTATTTGTGGTTTTAGGTGTAAAGAAGAATAAATCACCATGGAGTGTTCTGTGGAGTGTTTTATTCCTCTTATACTGCAGCGATTTCCCAATGATTAATTTTATAAAATTATTAAAGTACTTTTTATCTGTTTATAGTTACATTCAGTGTTGTTACTACCATTTAGGGAGTTTTTAATGAACCCGCCACACCCCAATCCCTCTCTTCTGAGGGCGAAAGCGTACACATTCACACACGTATTTCTAAAGATGAATATTTATTGTTTTGCAGAATATTTGTGAAGTTAGAAAAAAAGATCTTAAGAAAACAGGCTTGAAAACATCTTCTTATGAGATTTCTTTCCCTCAGACAGGGGAAAAAAAAAAGAGAACATCCTCAGAAGAAAACAGTTTGTCATCATGAATAGACTTTAATAACTTCTTGACGACTTAATGGAACATTGTTCTTTCTTTTCACTTCGTGTTTAAACAGAGTCACGTGCGTTTTTTGTCCTACGTCTTCAGCAAGTCTGAAAAAAACAAACAGAATAAAAACATCACTCATAGACGAGAGACAAAAAAGCGAACGGCGTTAATCAGGGAAGAGCGAGCGTCGTGAGCGGAGGAGTGTGGGAATCTTTTCTTTCCCCAGAGGAAGTAAAAGCTTCCTTTCAAACTGTCAAAGAGACAAAATCAATTACCGAGTTGGATGGGAGGGAAGGGGGGGGGGAGGGGGGCGGAGACAGAAGTACAGCCTGTTACATTTGTAAAAATTTATTCAGTAACCTAGACATTTTTTTATTGAATACATTTACTGAAAGGTTTTTTATCCTGTGCTGTGTCTAAAATGGCGCCCTACTCCCTATTCCCTACAACCTACAAAGTACACATTAAGATTTCCCCCGATCACCCCGAACATCCCCTGAGGATGGACTGCTACCTGCCTCAGTGCATTATGGGATTTCAGGAGTCGAGCAGGCTAGTGGACTTGAGGTGGAGTTTGGTTGTTTGGTTGTTTGTTTGAATTGGACAATACAGCAGAAAATCTAAAAAGTATTCCATATAACTCAGTATTCCAGTATTACAGTAAAGTAATACTATTTATATAGGACTATAATACTAAAATCTGTACTCTTCAGTCACCAGAAACATCAATATTCCTGGCACTTCAGTATATCCATATACTTCATTACTCTATACACTTCAGCATTCTCTATACTTCAGTATTCTCTACAATTCAGTATTCTATACATTTCAGTATTTTGTACAATCCAGTATTCAATACACTCCAGTATTCCCTACTCTTCAGCATTCTCTACATTTCAGTATTCTCTATAATTCAGTATTCTATTCATTTCAGTATTTTGTACAATCCAGTATTCAATACACTTCAGTATTCTCTATACTTCAGTATTCTCTACACTTCAGCATTCTCTACACTTCACTATTCCCTACACTTCAGCATTCTCTACACTTCAGTATTCTCTACACTTCAGTATTCTCTACACTTCAGTATTCCCTACACTTCAGTATTCCGTACACTTCAGTATTCTCTACTCTTCAGTATTCTCTACTCTTCAGTATTCCCTACACTTCAGTATTCTCTACACTTCAGTATTCTCTACACTTCACTATTCCCTACACTTCAGTATTCCCTACACTTCAGTATTCTCTACACTTCAGTATTCTCTACATTTCAGTATTTTGTACAATCCAGTATTCTCTACACTTCAGTATTCTCTACACTTCAGTATTCTCTACACTTCAGTATTCTCTACTCTTCAGCATTCCCTACAATTCAGTATTCTCTACACTTCAGTATTCTCTACTCTTCAGTATTCTCTACACTTCAGTATTCTCTACTCTTCAGTATTCTCTACACTTCAGTATTCCCTACACTTCAGTATTCTCTACACTTCAGTATTCTCTACACTTCACTATTCCCTACACTTCACTATTCCCTACACTTCAGTATTCCCTACACTTCAGTATTCCGTACACTTCAGTATTCTCTACTCTTCAGTATTCTCTACTCTTCAGTATTCTCTACACTTCAGTATTCTCTACACTTCACTATTCCCTACACTTCAGTATTCTCTACACTTCAGTATTCTCTACACTTCACTATTCCCTACACTTCAGTATTCCCTACACTTCAGTATTCTCTACACTTCAGTATTCTCTACACTTCAGTATTCTCTACATTTCAGTATTTTGTACAATCCAGTATTCTCTACTCTTCAGCATTCCCTACACTTCAGTATTCTCTACACTTCAGTATTCTCTACTCTTCAGCATTCCCTACACTTCAGTATTCTCTACACTTCAGTATTCCGTACACTTCAGTATTCTCTACACTTCAGTATTCTCTACTCTTCAGCATTCCCTACACTTCAGTATTCCCTACAATTCAGTATTCTCTACACTTCAGTATTCTCTACACTTCAGTATTCTCTACTCTTCAGTATTCTCTACTCTTCAGTATTCCCTACACTTCAGTATTCCCTACACTTCAGTATTCCCTACACTTCAGTATTCCGTACACTTCAGTATTCCGTACAATTCAGTATTCTCTACTCTTCAGTATTCTCTACTCTTCAGTATTCTCTACACTTCAGTATTCTCTACACTTCAGTATTCTCTACACTTCAGTATTCCGTACAATTCAGTATTCCGTACAATTCAGTATTCCGTACAATTCAGTATTCTCTACACTTCAGTATTCTCTACTCTTCAGTATTCTCTACACTTCAGTATTCTCTACACTTCAGTATTCTCTACACTTCAGCATTCTCTACACTTCAGCATTCTCTACACTTCACTATTCTCCACACTTCAGTATTCTCCACACTTCACTATTCCCTACACTTCAGTATTCTCTACACTTCAGTATTCTCTACACTTCAGTATTCTCTACACTTCAGTATTCCCTACACTTCAGTATTCTCTACACTTCAGTATTCTGTACACTTCACTATTCCCTACACTTCAGTATTCTCTACACTTCAGTATTCTCCACACTTCACTATTCCCTACACTTCAGTATTCTCTACACTTCAGTATTCTCTACACTTCAGTATTCTCTACACTTCAGTATTCTCTACACTTCACTATTCCCTACACTTCAGTATTTTCTACACTTCAGTATTCTCTACACTTCAGTATTCTCTACAATTCAGTATTCTATACATTTCAGTATTTTGTACAATCCAGTATTCAATACACTCCAGTATTCCCTACTCTTCAGTATTCTCTACATTTCAGTATTCTCTACACTTCAGCATTCTCTCCACTTCAGTATTCTCTACACTTCAGCATTCTCTACACTTCAGCATTCTCTACATTTCAGTATTCTCTACACTTCAGCAATCTCTACACTTCAGTATTCTCTACACTTCAGTATTCTCTACACTTCAGCATTCTCTACACTTCAGTATTCTCTACTCTTCAGTATTCTCTACACTTCAGTATTCTCTACACTTCAGTATTCCCTACACTTCAGTATTCCCTACACTTCAGTATTCTCTACACTTCAGTATTCTCTACACTTCAGTATTCTCTACACTTCAGTATTCTCTACACTTCAGTATTCTCTACACTTCAGTATTCTCTACATTTCAGTATTTTGTACAATCCAGTATTCTCTACAATCCAGTATTCTCTACACTTCAGTATTCTCTACACTTCAGTATTCTCTACACTTCAGTATTCCGTACACTTCAGTATTCTCTACACTTCAGTATTCTCTACTCTTCAGCATTCCCTACAATCCAGTATTCTCTACACTTCAGTATTCCCTACAATTCAGTATTCTCTACACTTCAGTATTCTCTACACTTCAGTATTCTCTACTCTTCAGTATTCTCTACACTTCAGTATTCCCTACACTTCAGTATTCCCTACACTTCAGTATTCCCTACACTTCAGTATTCCGTACACTTCAGTATTCCGTACAATTCAGTATTCTCTACACTTCAGTATTCTCTACACTTCAGCATTCTCTACACTTCAGTATTCTGTACACTTCAGTATTCTCTACTCTTCAGTATTCCGTACACTTCAGTATTCCGTACAATTCAGTATTCCGTACAATTCAGTATTCTCTACACTTCAGTATTCTCTACACTTCAGTATTCTCTACACTTCAGTATTCTCTACTCTTCAGTATTCTCTACTCTTCAGTATTCCCTACACTTCAGTATTCTCTACACTTCAGTATTCTCTACACTTCAGTATTCTCTACACTTCAGTATTCTCTACACTTCAGTATTCTCTACACTTCAGTATTCTCTACACTTCAGCATTCTCTACACTTCAGCATTCTCTACACTTCACTATTCTCCACACTTCAGTATTCTCTACACTTCACTATTCCCTACACTTCAGTATTCTCTACACTTCAGTATTCTCTACACTTCAGTATTCTCTACACTTCAGTATTCCCTACACTTCAGTATTCTATACACTTCACTATTCCCTACACTTCAGTATTTTCTACACTTCAGTATTCTCTACACTTCAGTATTCTCTACACTTCAGTATTCTCTACACTTCAGTATTCTCTACACTTCACTATTCCCTACACTTCAGTATTTTCTACACTTCAGTATTCTCTACACTTCAGTATTCTCTACAATTCAGTATTCTATACATTTCAGTATTTTGTACAATCCAGTATTCCCTACTCTTCAGTATTCTCTACATTTCAGTATTCTCTACACTTCAGCATTCTCTACACTTCAGCATTCTCTACATTTCAGTATTCTCTACACTTCAGCATTCTCTACACTTCAGTATTCTCTACACTTCAGCATTCTCTACACTTCAGCATTCTCTACATTTCAGTATTCTCTACACTTCAGCAATCTCTACACTTCAGTATTCTCTACACTTCAGTATTCTCTACACTTCAGCATTCTCTACACTTCAGCATTCTCTACTCTTCAGTATTCTCTACACTTCAGTATTCCCTACACTTCAGTATTCCCTACACTTCAGTATTCCCTACACTTCAGTATTCTCTACACTTCAGTATTCTCTACACTTCAGTATTCTCTACACTTCACTATTCCCTACACTTCAGTATTCTCTACACTTCAGTATTCTCTACATTTCAGTATTTTGTACAATCCAGTATTCTCTACAATCCAGTATTCTCTACACTTCAGTATTCTCTACTCTTCAGTATTCCGTACACTTCAGTATTCCGTACACTTCAGTATTCCGTACACTTCAGTGTTCTCTACACTTCAGTGTTCTCTACTCATCAGCATTCCCTACAATCCAGTATTCTCTACACTTCAGTATTCCCTACAATTCAGTATTCTCTACACTTCAGTATTCTCTACACTTCAGTATTCTCTACTCTTCAGTATTCTCTACACTTCAGCATTCTCTACACTTCAGTATTCTCTACACTTCACTATTCTCCACACTTCAGTATTCTCCACACTTCAGTATTCTCTACACTTCACTATTCCCTACACTTCAGTATTCTCTACACTTCAGTATTCTCTACACTTCACTATTCTCCACACTTCAGTATTCTCTACACTTCAGTATTCTCTACACTTCACTATTCCCTACACTTCACTATTCCCTACACTTCAGTATTCTCTACACTTCAGTATTCTCTACACTTCAGTATTCCCTACACTTCAGTATTCTCTACACTTCAGTATTCTGTACACTTCACTATTCTCCACACTTCACTATTCCCTACACTTCAGTATTCTCTACACTTCAGTATTCTCTACACTTCAGTATTCTCTACACTTCAGTATTCTCTACACTTCACTATTCCCTACACTTCAGTATTTTCTACACTTCAGTAATCTCTACACTTCAGTATTCTCTACACTTCAGTATTCCCTACACTTCAGTATTCCCTACACTTCAGTATTCCCTACACTTCAGTATTCTCTACATTTCAGTATTCTCTACACTTCAGTATTCTCTACACTTCAGTATTCTCTACACTTCAGTATTCTCTACACTTCAGTATTCCCTACTCTTCAGCATTCCCTACACTTCAGCATTCCGTACACTTCAGTATTCCGTACACTTCAGTATTCTCTACACTTCAGTATTCTCTACTCCTCAGCATTCCCTACAATCCAGTATTCTCTACACTTCAGTATTCCCTACACTTCAGTATTCCCTACACTTCAGTATTCCGTACACTTCAGTATTCCGTACAATTCAGTATTCCCTACACTTCAGTATTCTCTACACTTCAGCATTCTCTACACTTCAGCATTCTCTACACTTCAGTATTCTCTACACTTCAGCATTCTCTACACTTCAGTATTCCCTACACTTCAGTATTCCCTACACTTCAGTATTCTCTACACTTCACTATTCCCTACACTTCAGTATTCTCTACACTTCAGTATTCCCTACACTTCAGTATTCCCTACACTTCAGTATTTTCTACACTTCAGTATTCTCTACACTTCAGTATTCTCTACACTTCAGTATTCCCTACACTTCAGTATTCCCTACACTTCAGTATTCCCTACACTTCAGTATTCTCTACACTTCAGTATTCTCTACACTTCAGTATTCTCTACACTTCAGTATTCCCTACACTTCAGTATTCCCTACACTTCAGTATTCCCTACACTTCAGTATTCTCTACATTTCAGCATTCTCTACACTTCAGTATTCCCTACACTTCAGTATTCCCTACACTTCAGTATTCTCTACACTTCACTATTCCCTACACTTCAGTATTCTCTACACTTCAGTATTCTCTACACTTCAGTATTCTCTACACTTCACTATTCCCTACACTTCAGTATTTTCTACACTTCAGTATTCTCTACAGTTCAGTATTCTCTACACTTCAGTATTCTCTACACTTCAGTATTCCCTACACTTCAGTATTCCCTACACTTCAGTATTCTCTACACTTCAGTATTCCCTACACTTCAGTATTCCCTACACTTCAGTATTCCCTACACTTCAGTATTCTCTACATTTCAGTATTCTCTACACTTCAGTATTCTCTACATTTCAGTATTCTCTACACTTCAGTATTCCGTACACTTCAGTATTCTCTACACTTCAGTATTCTCTACACTTCAGTATTCTCTACTCTTCAGCATTCCCTACACTTCAGTATTCTCTACACTTCAGTATTCTCTACACTTCAGCATTCTCTACACTTCAGTATTCTGTACACTTCAGTATTCTCTACTCTTCAGTATTCTCTACACTTCAGTATTCCCTACACTTCAGTATTCTCTACTCTTCAGCATTCCCTACACTTCAGTATTCTCTACACTTCAGTATTCTCTACTCTTCAGCATTCCCTACACTTCAGTATTCTCTACACTTCAGTATTCTCTACACTTCAGCATTCTCTACACTTCAGTATTCTCTACTCTTCAGCATTCCCTACACTTCAGTATTCTCTACACTTCAGTATTCCGTACACTTCAGTATTCTCTACACTTCAGTATTCTCTACTCTTCAGCATTCCTTACAATCCAGTATTCTCTACACTTCAGTATTCTCTACACTTCAGTATTCTCTACACTTCAGCATTCTCTACACTTCAGTATTCTCTACACTTCAGTATTCTCTACTCTTCAGCATTCCCTACACTTCAGTATTCTCTACACTTCAGTATTCTCTACACTTCAGCATTCTCTACACTTCAGTATTCTCTACTCTTCAGCATTCTCTACACTTCAGTATTCTCTACTCTTCAGCATTCTCTACACTTCAGTATTCTCTACACTTCAGCATTCTCTACACTTCAGTATTCCCTACACTTCAGTATTCTCTACACTTCACTATTCCCTACACTTCAGTATTCCCTACACTTCAGTATTCTCTACACTTCAGTATTCCGTACACTTCAGTATTCTCTACACTTCAGTATTCTCTACTCTTCAGCATTCCTTACAATCCAGTATTCTCTACACTTCAGTATTCCCTACAATTCAGTATTCTCTACACTTCAGTATTCTGTACACTTCAGTATTCTCTACACTTCAGCATTCTCTACACTTCAGTATTCTCTACACTTCAGTATTCTCTACACTTCAGTATTCTCTACACTTCAGTATTCTCTACACTTCAGTATTCCCTACACTTCAGTATTCCCTACACTTCAGTATTCTCTACACTTCAGTATTCTCTACACTTCAGTATTCTCTACACTTCAGTATTCCCTACACTTCAGTATTCTCTACACGTCAGTATTCTCTACACTTCAGTATTCTCTACACTTCAGTATTCTCTACACTTCAGTATTCTCTACACTTCAGTATTCTCTACACTTCAGTATTCTCTACACTTCAGTATTCCCTACACTTCAGTATTCTCTACACTTCAGCATTCTCTACACTTCAGCATTCTCTACACTTCAGCATTCTCTACACTTCAGTATTCTCTACACTTCAGTATTCTCTACACTTCAGTATTCTCTACACTTCAGTATTCCCTACACTTCAGTATTCTCTACACTTCAGCATTCTCTACACTTCAGCATTCTCTACACTTCAGTATTCTCTACACTTCAGTATTCTCTACACGTCAGTATTCTCTACACTTCAGCATTCTCTACACTTCAGTATTCCCTACACTTCAGTATTTTCTACACTTCAGTATTCTCTACACTTCAGTATTCTCTACACTTCAGTATTCCCTACACTTCAGCATTCTCTACACTTTAGTATTCTCTACACTTCAGTATTCTCTACTCTTCAGCATTCCCTACACTTCAGTATTCTCTACACTTCAGTATTCCGTACACTTCAGTATTCCGTACACTTCAGTATTCCCTACACTTCAGTATTCTCTACACTTCAGTATTCTCTACTCTTCAGCATTCCCTTCAATCCAGTATTCTCTACACTTCAGTATTCTCTACACTTCAGTGTTCTCTACACTTCAGTATTCCCTACACTTCAGTATTCTCTACACTTCAGTATTCTCTACACTTCAGTATTCCGTACACTTCAGTATTCTCTACACTTCAGTATTCCCTACACTTCAGTATTCTCTACACTTCAGTATTCTCTACTCTTCAGCATTCCCTACACTTCAGTATTCTCTACACTTCACTATTCCCTACACTTCAGTATTCTCTACACTTCAGTATTCTCTACACTTCAGTATTCCATACACTTCAGTATTCCCTACACTTCAGTATTCCGTACACTTCAGTATTCTCTACACTTCACTATTCCCTACACTTCAGTATTCCCTACACTTCAGTATTCTCTACACTTCAATATTCTCTACACTTCACTATTCCCTACACTTCAGTATTCTCTACACTTCAGTATTCTCTACACTTCAGTATTCCCTACACTTCAGTATTCCCTACACTTCAGTATTCTCTACATTTCAGTATTCTCTACACTTCAGTATTCCCTACACTTCAGTATTCCCTACACTTCAGTATTCTCTACATTTCAGTATTCTCTACACTTCAGTATTCTCTACACTTCAGTATTCTCTACATTTCAGTATTCTCTACACTTCAGTATTCCGTACACTTCAGTATTCTCTACACTTCAGTATTCTCTACACTTCAGTATTCTCTACTCTTCAGTATTCTCTACACTTCAGTATTCTCTACACTTCAGTATTCTCTACACTTCAGTATTCTCTACTCTTCAGTATTCTCTACTCTTCAGTATTCCCTACACTTCAGTATTCTCTACTCTTCAGCATTCCCTACACTTCAGTATTCTCTACACTTCAGTATTCTCTACACTTCAGTATTCCGTACAATTCAGTATTCCGTACAATTCAGTATTCTCTACACTTCAGTATTCTCTACTCTTCAGTATTCTCTACTCTTCAGTATTCCCTACACTTCAGCATTCTCTACACTTCAGTATTCTGTACACTTCAGTATTCTCTACTCTTCAGTATTCCGTACACTTCAGTATTCCCTACACTTCAGTATTCCGTACACTTCAGTATTCTCTACACTTCAGTATTCTCTACTCTTCAGCATTCCCTACACTTCAGTATTCTCTACACTTCAGTATTCTCTACTCTTCAGCATTCCCTACATTTCAGTATTCTCTACACTTCACTATTCTCCACACTTCAGTATTCCCTACACTTCAGTATTCTCTACACTTCACTATTCCCTACACTTCACTATTCCCTACACTTCAGTATTCTCTACACTTCAGTATTCTCTACACTTCAGTATTCTCTACACTTCAGTATTCCCTACACTTCAGTATTCTCTACACTTCAGTATTCCCTACACTTCAGTATTCTCTACACTTCAGTATTCTCTACACTTCAGTATTCCGTACACTTCAGTATTCTGTACACTTCAGTATTCTGTACACTTCAGTATTCTCTACACTTCAGTATTCCCTACACTTCAGTATTCTCTACACTTCAGTATTCCCTACACTTCAGTATTCTCTACACTTCAGTATTCCCTACACTTCAGTATTCTCTACACTTCAGTATTCCCTACACTTCAGTATTCTCTACACTTCACTATTCCCTACACTTCAGTATTCTCTACACTTCACTATTCCCTACACTTCAGTATTCTCTACACTTCAGTATTCTCTACACTTCAGTATTCTCTACACTTCAGTATTCTCTACACTTCAGTATTCTCTACACTTCAGTATTCTCTACACTTCAGTATTCCGTACACTTCAGTATTCAGTACACTTCAGTATTCTCTACACTTCAATATTCTCTACACTTCAGTATTCAATACACTTCAATATTCCATATACTTCAGTATTTTGTACAATTCAGTATTCTATACATTTCAGTATTTTGTACAATCCAGTATTCAATATACTTCAGTATTCTGTACACTTCAGTATTCTTTATATGTCAGTATTCCATACACTTCAGCATTCCATATGATTCAGTGTTCCAGACATGCCAGTATTTTGTGCACATCAGAATTCTGTACACTTTGGTATTCCTTGAACGATGGTATTCTATACACATCAGTATTCGATACACTTCAGCATTCCATACAATTCAGTATTCGATACACATCAGCATTCCATGCAATTCAGTATTCCATACTCTTCAGTATACTTTACACTTCGGAATTCCTTACACTTTAGTATACCAAGCATTTCAGCGTTCCAGACACATTAACATATCTGTACACTTCAGCATTTGATACACTTCAGTATTCAATACATTTCAGTATTCCAGACACTTCAGTAATCCATACAAATCAGTATTCCGTATCAGTATTTCGAACACTCCCTGATATTTTACCCAATTATTTATTGAAAACTTAGATGTCAGGGCAAAACAATACCGTTTAAAGTGAGAAGATGAAGATCAGCTCCGTTATAAAACAGACAGTCTGGAAATTTCGGAGCAGATTCTGAGTCTGGAATAGCAACAATCTCTGGGGATTAAACATCCACAACCCAAATATACAACTGCATAAACACAAATAACACCTTCAGCTGTCATTCAAACAACACACACACACACACACACACACACACACACACACACAACAAAGCCCTTCTATAAAAAATAGATGTTTGTATGAATTTTTCACCAGACTATTAATGCAACATCCATTTATCAAACACATCTCCAAGGTCAGTGCAGTTTTTATCCAAGGGGGCAAACTAAAAAGGGCTCCATCTCTCCTTCCCTTCCCCCTCTCTCTCTCTCTCTCTCTCTCTCTCTCTCTCTCAGTACTCTGTAGCGCTCTGTTTATTCTGTTCAGATGAGGTTTCGTCCTCCACGCTTTCCTGCCTTCGACAGCTGTCTGTTATTCATGCCTTTTTCTGCGTCCCAGATCCTGTTCTCTTCCTCAAACTCTGAAATGCTCCTTGTTTAAAAAAAAAAAAAAACACACCAAAAAAAAACAGATAAATAAAAAGAAATACAGAGCGAGAACTCGAGCGCTCAGATGTTCAGGAAAGTGAAGGCACAGCTGAGTTTATTCCACTCTCGACTTTCACCGCAGCTTCTTCTAATGTTCTACATGAAAATGAGTTGTTTGAAGAATTTGAGGAATCAAATAAAAAAAAATTAACTTTACTATTTTAACTTTTTACTATTTTTAGATTTGTCTTAGAACCACATTTCAGCCAGGTATCAAATGTCTTTAATACAATGAAAAATATATATTTTCAATCTACTGTCTAAATATCTGACAAATTTTGTACCTCATTACAGTCATAATATATTTTTATGTGCTACTGTGCATACGAAGTGCATAAAAGCTAATATGTTTAACAGGTACGGAAAATGGCGGCTACAAAATGGCGGCTAAACAACAAAACAACAAAATGGTGGCTAAACAGTGAAAGAGCGCCTCCTAAGCTCGGCATACGCTAAATCTTCCAGTAATGCAGCTCAGCCACTGCAGTGCATCAACTACCATAGACATGCACTTACTCCTCCATAGACACACACTAACTCCTCCATAGAGACGCACTAACTCCTCCTTAGAGACGCACTAACTCCTCCATAGACACGCACTAACTCCTCCATAGACATGCACTAACTCCTCCATAGACATGCACTAACTCCTCCTTAGAGACGCACTAACTCCTCCATAGACACGCACTAACTCCTCCATAGACATGCACTAACTCCTCCATAGACATGCACTAACTCCTCCATAGAGACGCACTAACTCCTCCATAGACACGCACTAACTCCTCCATAGAGACGCACTAACTCCTCCATAGAGACGCACTAACTCCTCCATAGACACGCACTAACTCCTCCATAGACACGCACTAACTCCTCCATAGACACGCACTAACTCCTCCATAGACACGCACTAACTCCTCCTTAGACAAGCACTAACTCCTCCATAGAGACGCACTAACTACTCCATAGACACGCACTAACTCCTCCTTAGACAAGCACTAACTCCTCCATAGAGACGCACTAACTACTCCATAGACACGCACTAACTCCTCCATAGACACGCACTAACTCCTCCATAGACACGCACTAACTCCTCCATAGACACGCACTAACTCCTCCTTAGACAAGCACTAACTCCTCCATAGAGACGCACTAACTCCTCCATAGAGACGCACTAACTCCTCCATAGACACGCACTAACTCCTCCATAGAGATGCACTAACTCTTCCATAGAGACACACTAACTCATCCATAGACAAGCACTAACTCCTCCATAGAGACGCACTAAATCCTCAACAGAGACGCACTAACTCCTCCATAGAGACACACTAACTCCTCCATAGACACGCACTAACTCCTCCATAGACACACACTAACTCCTCCATAGACAAGCACTAACTCCTCCATAGAGACGCACTAACTCCTCCATAGACACGCACTAACTCCTCCATAGACAAGCACTAACTCCTCCATAGAGATGCACTAACTCCTCCATAGAGATGCACTAACTCCTCCATAGACAAGCACTAACTCCTCCATAGAGACACACTAACTCCTCCATAGACACGCACTAACTCCTCCATAGAGACGCACTAACTCCTCCATAGACACGCACTAACTCCTCCATAGAGACACACTAACTCCTCCATAGACACGCACTAACTCCTCCATAGAGACACACTAACTCCTCCATAGACACGCACTAACTCCTCCATAGACAAGCACTAACTCCTCCATAGAGACGCACTAACTCCTCCATAGACACGCACTAACTCCTCCATAGAGACGCACTAACTCCTCCTTCTTTGATAGGGTGCCATTACTTTTGTCCATTACGTTTGTTTAGTTTTATTTGTCTTAATTTATAGACTGGTTTTGGAATTGCTTTAATTCATGTGACTGATATGATACCACAAACTGAGTTTCACAAAAACATTTATTAAATTGGTGTGGAACTGAAATAAATAAGCAATTTAAACTTGACAGCGTAATGTATATATAAAATCACAGGAACTCATCGACTGTTACACCACTTGAAGACGATCGGTCGAGGATCACGTTAGCGAGTCTCCATGAGCGAAACGTAGGACACGAAAATGTTCTCACGAATCCCACATTTCTTGTGTAAATTCTCCCGCGAAAGACTTTTCTAAAATGTTTTTGTATCCGTCATGAAAAATTATTTTGTTTATCTCAATAACAGCATTTTAATCACGCTGAACTTCCATCATACATCTCCGCCTTCAGACATTAGGCCACGCCCCCTGCCTGAGTCTTTGGCTGATGATGAGTGACACAAATCCACCAGGGAAGAAAGATGGATTATTTCAGAAGCTAATCCTGGATAATATCAGATTTTCCCACATGAAGAGAGAGAGAAAAGGAGCGAGGTACCTCAAGGCTCAACTTCAAAGCCACTTCTGTTTCCGTGTTCGTGACTGCTCTGAGAAAACCGCGATGTGTGTGGTGTGTTTCCTGTATGCCGTGTGTTTTTTAGGTCTTCTCTATAGCGCTTTTAGAAGGCCAAGGACTTTCCTACAGTACGGCTTTCTTTTTTCTCCTTCTCTGTTCTATTTCAGGAATTTACAAATGAACCTGCCATCGTGATGCAGCGAGAGAGAGAGCGAGTCCGATGAGAAATGACCCGACACAACCCAGTCATCGCTGCCAGAGTGTGTACAGTACCATACTCAGCTGTGCAATGGAATTTAGTTATAGAGTGTACACACACACACACACACACACA
>CM042561.1:1497141-1579641 GCA_023630585.1 Cranoglanis bouderius
TGTGTAATATTTGTCTGGCTGCTTGAAAAATTGCAATTTCTCTTTACAGCCTCAGTAAATGTTCCATCCACCTATCTATCACGTAAACAGAAGCAAAGCTGCGTATCCCAGCATGCCGCAGTGCTCTCAAGGTGCCCTCAGCATGTCTGCTCCTGTTCCTTTAGATTTTAACTTATGTGAGTCTGAACATCAGGAAAAGCAACTGAAGAAAAAAAAAAAAAAAAAAAAGAAAAACAATTCTCCTCTGTGGATTTTAGCAGCTCATTAATAAAAATAAACACGTAATCTCCGAGGTCTCGTTTCATCCAGCCTTCAGTCATGCCGTCATGCTGCCAAAGAGATGGAGCTGTTCTCCTTTTTTTTCCCCTCTCCATGCGTTTTCTTTGTAAAAATGCTTCCCAATTTCCCTCTGGATGCAGCACTAATTGTCTCATTAACGATTTTACCCCTGCAAGATTTACGACTTTTTGAAAGAAGCTACGGTGCGGTCTAAAAGTCTGAGTCCTCCAGCAAAAATACATTTTTGCTTCATTTATTGCCAAAAAAAAAAAAAAAAAATCGATGTGAAATTTGATGCAGTTGATATTGTTCAAGAATAGATTAGACGTGTTTTACGTCAGTGCAAAAAAATGCATCATTAACCAGACTTCTCATTACAAACTGCAGCAAATGTCTGAGGTATTTTCAGAATCGTCATTACACCTTCCACACATTGGCATCATTATTATTCTTTTTTTTATCATCATCATTATTATTCAAGTTTTTTTTTTTTTGTCTTTCCTGATCATACACACACTTTTACTGTACAGTAAATATCCAGCTGTGAAGGAAGATGATAATCCCCTGTGTTTCTGGGACTAAACTTGTCTCATGTGGTAAAGCTATATATGAAATGGTCCTAGTACCCATACTTGAAGTTGAAGGACAAACTCACAATACATAGATAGGCCCTAGTACCATTTACTGTGGGTTACAATGACTAGGGTATATCACCTGAAGCAGCACTAGTTCACTATAGGTACAGTACATAGGTCCTAGTACCCATACTTGGAGTTACAATGATGATTTGGTATATCACCTGAAGCAGCACTAGTTCACTATAGGAAAGTACCCATCCTTAATGGTACAATGACTAGGGTATATCACCTGAAGCATTGCTAGTTCACTAAAAGTAAATAGGTCCTAATACCCATGCTTGCGGTTACAAAGGCAAGGTGTATCAGGTAGAAAAGTTCTGATGGGAATATAGGTCCTAGTACCCATAATTGGGGTTACAATCACTAGGGGATATCAGCTGGAACATCACACATTCCCTATAGGTAAATAGGTCCTAGTACCCATACTTGGGGCAACAATCGCTTGGGAACAGGGCTCTATTCTAACTTCACTATAGGTAAATAGATCTTAGTAGCAATACTTGGGGTTACAATGGCAAGGTGTATCAGGTGGAAAAGCAAGAGTTCATGATAGGTAAACAGGTCCTAGTACCCATACTTGGGGTTACAGTCACTAGTGCATATCAGCTGGAACATCACACATTCACTATATAGATAAATCGGTCCTAGTACCCATACTTGGGATAACAATGGCTTGGGTATATCAGCTGCAAAAGGACAAGTTAATAAGTAAATAGATCTGAGTATCCATCCTTGAGTTTAAAATGGCCAGAGGATATCACTTACAACAGGAGAAGTTCACCATAGGTAAATAGGTCCTAGTACCCATCCTTGGGGTTACAATCACTAGGGGATATCAGCTGGAACATCACACATTCACTATAGGTAAATAGGTCCTAGTACCAATACTTGGGGTTACAATCACTAGGAGACATCAGCTGGAACCCCACACATTTGCTACAGGTAAATAGGCCCTAGTAGCTACACTTTAAGTGTTCTTAGCTTCCCAAAAGCTTGGAACCCCAGAGTAGCAGAGGTCAAACAGATAACAGACAAGTAACTCCGTGCACTCCTATGTTGGTTTCCTTCTACTCCTGATATCAACGATTTTGGTGCAATAGCCTAGAAATTTATTGCAGTCCTTACAGTATAATCTCATCAGGATACTGTACTATGTGTATTTGTATCTATGAACAGCTGCTGAAATCATAAAGACTACCCTGTGTTTATTCCAGGACTCTTATTCACAATGGACCATATTCAGAGTGACTTAAGTTCAAATAGCGCCTTGTGTTTAAGACTAGGATAGAAAATGTGGACTGCAAAAGAGTTTTTATCTTACCATGAAAGCAAGAGACACATTGTGGTTACATTAAACTGTCAGATAATGAAGCTGGACTTAATACTGATGCTCACTCGAGCTGAAAGTTACGTTCAAGGTCAGAATTGTGCGTAACTGAGACACGCCTATGTTTTAGACAAACTCCGCCCCCGTGAGTGAGAACTTTTCTGCATTAGACAAACTCTGCCCTCGTGTGTGTAATTCTCAAGCAACTTCTGAATAGCACTTAAGTCTAAAATTAGATCTGAGGTCTGAAAAGGGTCTGTGCGCAGTTTCAGTATTAAATCCTCCCTATGGGTGTTTAACTCAACTCTAAAAACATCTACACCTGTATAGCGTAGTGATGTATAATCACACTATCCGGTGTCACCCAGAAGAGGACGGGTTCCCTTTTGATTCTGGTTCCTCTCAAGGTTCTTTCCTCATGCCATCTCCTTGTCACTGTCACAAATCTACATCTGGATTTCTGTAAATCTGCTTCATGACTTGTGACAAAAATGAGAAAGGATGGTCAAGAGCCCACTTTGACATTGCAGAAATCCGCCCACTGCTTTACACACTTTCTGAACTCCAAAGTCCTAACTGACAGTGACCTTCTAATGGGCTTGTTACCAGTTTGCAACTCGCTAAAAGGCAAAAATCCTTTTTATAAGAGGGCGCACCTTTGGCCTAATGAGTGATCATTAGTGTGACTGACCAGGACAGCGACTCTCAGGATACACGCCGTCTCTATTTCCACAAGCTAGGCTCTTCTAATGATGTGCTAAAGAGGTTTTGTCTACGCTTGTTGGACCTGGCAGCTTTTAAAAGAACCTCAAGAGGGTATTTTTTTTCAATGAAAGCACCACAATGAGCCTTCCTGACTCAATGTTCTTTTTTTCTCTCTGTTTTCCTGCCTTAAAAAGGACGTAGAAAGAAATTAGTTAAATGAATAAATAAAATTCAGCATGTCAAACTGTCAGACAGTGGCTCTGGACTTAATCCTGCTTCTCACTCGAGCCGATATCGCGCAAGAAAAACGCATTTCAAGTATTCAAGAATCGAGCATAACTCAAACTCCGCCTCAGACTCCGCCTTTGAGCATAACTCAAACTCCGCCTCAGACTCCGCCTTTGAGCATAACTCAAACTCCGCCTCAGTGTACGTAACTTTCACTCAACTTCTGAATAGCGCTCAAGTCTGTAGTTACATCCGAGGTCTGAATACGTGTTAAATCTTCACTACATGCACTTAACTCTGAATCCAACCCACTGTTTTTAATTCAATCATCAGTATGAGCAAGAATGCGTGTCACATTAAAGATGCACCTGCCAAACCGGGTCTGTCAGCAAAATATATATGAGACCCTTTGGAGTTCCCGACGAGTTCCCAAAAGACAACGAGAATGCTGGAAGCAACTGCTGCCATGGGAGCACGTTAAACTAATGAAGTGTTAGATTTTCAGTCCTGATGGTGAAGAAAGCTATGCTAATGTAGTGAGAGCAGCTCAAATACTCAAACCTGTGCATTTCAATTACATGGAAATGTTCTTTTATAAAAGAAAACAATTCATTTAATGTTTTTTCCCCCATAATGCTAAATTATCATAAATGGATTAACTGAATTGCCCAGATATTTCACACAAACCTAGCACATCAAACCTAAATCTAATAATCATTTAGGCCAGGTTCAATTTATATTAATACTCACTTAATTTAGATAAATAAAAGATGTATTTCTACGTTTCCGCTTGCAGATATTCACTCTTTTTCTGCTACGTATTGACACAGCAGGTTTGTGTCTTTTGGCCCACTCTGAAGCTCCTGTGATAACGATTAGAGCCGTCAATCATGAAATTAGGACTGCCAGTTGAAGGCCAAGATCTTTCTTCCTCAGTCATCAGCTGTCCATCACCGTCATGGCATCTGGCATCAGAAATACTCAGTGCAGCACAGGAGAGAAAGCGCAGAAATGACCAGCAGCAGTGGCTCTATCTACAATCTACAAAGATCCTACGTCCTCCTGATGAGTTCAGCGAGAAACGTCCATACCCTGACCTCAAAGCAGAGATGCTTGTGGCAGATTTATGTTCAATTGTTTTTGTTTAAATAATATGTACGTGTCAGAACAGATGACAGTGAATTTTGTCCCCCATATGACAACTGCATGACAATATACATTTTAGAATGACGTCCTAGAAGGGTTGTTTAGAGCTTGTGCCTTTGGGAACAGTCTTAAAGTTTTCACATAGGACCCCCTCAATAAAGGGTTCAATGTTGAACCGCTTCAGAAAGCTAGAATCGTTAACCATCCAAAGAACCCGTCAGAGACCGGAGACTTTTGTCTAAAATTAGGAGCATGGATACCTTTTTTTTCAAGTCGTTCTTGTTCATGAGACCCACAACGGTCGTGTCATCGGCGAACTTGATGGTGTGATTGGAGCCGTGCATCGCTGCACGGTCGTGAGTCAGCAGAGTGAACAGCAGTGGACTGAGCACACAGCCCTGTGGGGCCCCCGTGCTCAGTGTGGTGGTGCTGGAGATGCTGTTCCCGATCCGGACTGACTGAGATCTCCCAGTCAGGAAGTCCAGGATCCAGTTGCAGAGGGAGGTGTTCAAGCCCAGCAGGCTCAGCTTTCCAATCAGGTGCTGAGGAATGATTGTGTTGAATGCTGAACTGAAGTCTATGAACAGCATTCGAACGTAGGTGTCCGTGTTGTCCAGGTGGGTGAGGCGCAGATGGAGGGTGGTGGTGATGGAATCATCTTTTGAGCGGTTAGGACGATACGCAAACTGCAGGGGGTCCAGTGAGGGGGGCAGCAGGGTCTTGATGTGCCTCATTACGAGCCTCTTGAAGCTCTTCATGGTGATGGGTGTGAGTGCAAAGGGACCGTAGTCGTTGAGGCAGGACACTGAAGACTTCTTCGCCACGGGGACAATGATGGTGGCCTTGAAGCATGTTGGAATGACGGCGCTGCTTTTTTGGTACTCGTCGATACAGACTGTATACTGATAGTGAAATGAGTGATTAATCAGTCAGGGACATCATGGAACATCATGGACATCAGGCAGCAGACCCGAGTTAGCATTAAAAAAAATCAGTCCGTACAGAATTTTGTGGAGTTTTTTGTGATTGTTGCGGCCAAAAATGCTTGATTTTGAAATTTTTGATGCAACTTGCAGAGCTTTTTGTGCTTTTTTTGTGGAAAACTACTTAAGTCTGCGAAATTGCAATTGCACAAAATAGTTTTGCATTGTCTTTCACAGTGATATTTGTTGGTAAATGAGTCCATAATGAGTCCATTTAGCTCGTCGCACTTGAATCGAAGAGGGCTTTGGCTGAATGCGCGTTGTGAGGATGCGTCTGCAAAAAAATATTGCTTGATTTTGCCTTAATTTCTGTGACCACAAAATCAGGAAATCAAGTCTCATTAATTGAGCACAAAATCAGACTTATACCTGATCCCAGAATCGGTATTGGTGCAGCCCGAAATTCATTCATTATTCATTCATTCACCTTCACTAAGCACTTTATCCTGGTCAGGGTGGTGGTGGTGGTGGATCCAGAGCTTATTCCCAACACTGGATACGAGGCAGGAATACACCTTGGTTTCACACTGGTGCTTCAGACAACGCTTTAGAATGGTATTTATTGGGAAAAGTGCAAAAGAGGTACATTTTGCTTTGCCCATTAAAAAAAAAAAGAACATGATGGAGGCAAATTTTTGTCCTCAGCCTTAATTTTTCATTTAAGATTTCATCAGCAGAGAAGAACAAACGTTTGTTATTAACCGTGGACAGTTGTTTTTAGCGTGTATGATAAAACCGTGCTATTGCTGATCACTGAAGCTGTGTCTATCAGTCTCATTGATTTGTAGCCAGCAAAGAGCAAATAGTGAAAATAAAATTCCTATCACGGTTTAGTCAGACTGTCATTTTTGCTCTATTAGCTCTGCGGCTGATATTTTTCATTAATTTCCGAGTGTGTAAGGGTCTGTTTACCAAACGAATACACATGGGAGACTGAAGAGACGGAAAAAAAGATAAAGGGAATATTTGACTTTTCACCCCTTGCACCAAACAAATATGGACTATGGAGTTTGATGGACGTGACAGAAATACAGAAAGAGAGAGAGAGAGAGAGAGAGAGAGAGAGAGAGAGAGAGAGTGTGTGTGTGTGTGTGTGTGTGTGTGTGTGTGTGCCTCCAATCAGCCTCTAAGAAAACTGTAAAGCCACCAAAGACACCATTATGCACCCACCATCTCTCTCTCTCTCTCTCTCTCTCTCTCTCTCTCTCTCTCTCTCGCTCTCTCTCTTCATCAACTCAGGCCACCCTTTCTCTCGTCTTTTCATCACTCTCAAGGGTGCTCTCTCTCTCTCTCCTCTCTTGCTCACTATGGAGTGCATCACCTGCTATCTTGTTCTGTCCCCCATTAGGACGCTCTCCTGCTAAGGACATAAGGACTTCAGGATAGATCATGGGAACAGCAGTAACAGCAAAGGATGTCCTCAAAGACGCCTTAAGACGGAGTGGACACCGGAGAGGCGTAAGGAATACCGGCTAATGGAAGACCAGTGCAGAGCCAAGATCGTGATTCGGTACATTTAACAAAACACTAAGATAGTATTTAATCAACGCATTAATCAAAGCAGGGATATTGTAATATCAATACAGAACCAATCTAGTTCCAGTGTGGAACTAATATTTGTGCCAGGGTAGAATCAATAGAAGCAATTGTCTAACTAAGACAGGGCCATTGTATGGTCACTGTAAAATAAGAAACAAGACTAATGTACAGTAGTGTAGGGCCAATATAGTACAAAAATGGGAATTATCACACAAACATTTCGGCTTTAAACCTTCATCAGTGTGATGCCAACTACAGATCAATACAGGATCTAGGGCCATTTATCAACACAAGACCTACCTAGGGCCATCATAGAACCAATAAAGGACCATTGTAGGTTAATTATAGGACTGCTAACATTATCTATGGCAATTTAGGACCAATATGGGGCCAATGTATGTCAATTACAGATTAATATAGGACATACCTCTGACCATTGTAAGACCAATACTAATATAGGTCCATTGCAGGGTCATCATAAGGTCAATATACTGTAGATTCATTGCAAGATGACTCTGAGACCATAGTATAGCAGTGGAGGACCAATATAGGTAAATTATAGGACCATTTAGGACCAATATAGGACCAATGCATGTCAGAATAATATGGGATTATCTATGGCCATCTAGGGCCATCGAAGGACCCATACACTGTAGGAACAATGTAGACGGCCATTGCAGGACCTTTGTAAGACCAATATAGATCTAATTCAAGGTCACCTAGAGCCATGTAGGACCAATGTCTGGCCACTGTTGGGCCATTGTAGGACTTATCTCCAGCAACTGTATAATCATAATACTATAATAACCACATACTGTATTTAGGACCAATATAGGACCATTGTAGAGCCATAGTATTGCCAGTGTAGGACCTATGCATGGTCATCGTAGGATGACTATCAGACCAATGTATATCAGTGTAGGACCAATACAGGAAGGATATATGACCAGTGTAGACCAATTAATACAGGGTCACCTAGGGCCATTTAGAACATTCAGTATATAGGGCCATGATAAGACTAAGGTAGAACCTATGTAGGGCCATGGTTACCCAGTGTAGAGCCATTGTAGAGACAATGTAGGACTTGTCTAGTGCCATTGTAGGACCAATTTACAGACATTATAAGGCCGTTGTAGGACCAATATAATATTAGGAATGTATGGTAAATGAAGAACAAGTATAAGACCAATCCAGAGCTATTGTAGGACCAATATAAGAATGTTTACTGTGCACAAAGTTCATTTGATTTTAACTCTGACCTGATTCAAAGCAGTGAGATAAACCATTGTATGTAACAAACTTTGTTAAAGATACATGCAGGAGAAACACATTTTCCCCATTTCACAATAATATCAGCGAGTTATTTAACACAACTCTACACTTAACATTAAAAGAAAAGAAAAAAAACACGGCAAGCTGACCGCATTGAAACGGGGCTACCAGTTTTGCCAGAACATGGTCATAACTCGATCAGATAATATTGTATTTCAGGTATCATATGGACCAGAACCTAGTTTCAAAACTGAATTACCTCACAATAATTTGATACACAATCATGACCTATATGTGAGGTAATTCAGTTTGATGGACCATTTTTGCACCTCAACTCAACCATATTTCTGCTAGAAGTCTCTGATGTTCACTGAGTAATAAGTAAAAAGCTGGCAAAGTTGAAAGACTTAATTCATGTCCCAACAATGAAATCCCTCACTTTAAATGAGACCTGTATTATCTTCCTAGAATCCTCAAATGACAATTACCTACATCAGCATTTCAGTCATGCTCCTTAAAACTCTTTCATCTGCACACTTCCTGAGCAGTTCAGTAGCAAGGCTTCATGAGGTCAAAGTAGACTGGTAGAGCTTGAAATACATTAAAATCTGCAGAATATGTGAATTAAAAGATCTCATGGACTAAAAATCTGATAGTGGTCAATGCTGAGGTTTCTGAGTATTGTTAACGCCTAATGTGAGAACGATTGACAGCAGGGGTGGAAAGATCTCATCCTCCAATTTGGCAATTCTTATTCCTTGACTGACAGCTCCAAGTGGCATCACAGTGCTGAGGTTTTAATTAAGGTTAGGTTAATTGGAAGACTAATACAGGATCATCAAGGGCTATCTGAGGACCAATAAACGGCCTAAGCAGGATCTATATAGAGCTATTGTAGGACAAATGTACAGCCATTGTAGAACCAATATAAGATCTATGTTGGGTCAATGTAGGACATATCTACAGCCATCATAAAGCTAATATAGGGGTATTATAAGACCAGTGTAGGGCCATTGTGGAGCCAGTGTAGGACCTATCTAGATAATTGTATGGCCAGTATAGGACCTATGTAGTGCCATTGTAGGACAAATGTAGGATCTATGCAGGGCCATTGTACGACAAATGTAAGATCTGTGTAGGACCATTGTAGGACAAATGTAGGATCTATGTAGGACCCTTGCAGTACAAGTGTAAGGCCATTGTAGGACAAATGTAGGAACTGTGCAGGGCCATTGTAGGACAAATGTAAGATCTATGTAGGGCCATTGCAGGACAAATGTAGGATCTATGTAAGGTCATTCTAGGACAAATGTAGGATCTATACAGGGCCATTGTAGGACGAATGTAAGATCTATGTTGGGCTATTGCAGGACAAATGTAAGATCTATGTAGGACCATTATAGGACAAATGTAGGATCTATGTAGGGCCATTGTAGGACAAATGTAGGATCAATAAAGGACCATTGTAGGACAAATTTAGGATCTATGTAGGACAAATGTAGGATCTATACAGGGCCATTGTAGGACAAATGTAAGATCTATATAGGGCCATTTTAGGACAAATGTATAATCTATGTAGGGCCATTGTAGGACAAATGTAGAATCTATGTAGGGCCATTGTAGGACAAATGTAGGCCTCATCTACGGAATAATATAAGACCTATGTGTGTGAGCAGCGTAGGATCTATGTAGGGACATCATAGAACAAATATATGACCTACTGTATGTAGAAAAATTGTAGGATCAATATGGGATCTCTGGCAAGTTTGTGTAATTTATGTACAATTAACCCAGTAACTTATTTTGCTAGACAGTTGGCTAACATTAGGGTAAATTATAAATTAAAATCTGCATTTTATGCTAATCTTTAGATCGAGCCATAGAACTATGTCATTTGACCAAAATTGTGATTGGTTTAAATTAAGCTCCATCCTTAATGATGACAACTTTAGTCATACTTGATATCAGATTGGAACTGGGTTGAATAATTGACAGGGATGGTTCTAGAACAGGGGCAACAGCAACTTTAAATGTTATGATGTATTACTGAATTAAATTCCTGCAAATGCTGAGATGATAAATGTTGTGTTGTGGTTTATGTACATTGATATGACTGTCTAGAAAATGTAAATATTAGCGTGTAGTGCTCCACTGATGGTCTAGAGCTGGCACCCATAATCCAGCGCTGTACTGATGTAATATTTGGCAACGTTTCACTCACCTAAAGAAAGCTGTCTGTGGAGGTGTGATGCCTCAGCCACTCCAAGTTGACTGACCGATATCGAGTGTGATGGACGTTCTGAGGCCGTTTCATCATGAAGACATCAACATGGCGTCTCAAATCCCTCCTCTGTGCTAAAAAGGGAACCGGCTGCCTCTTTATCCTCAAGCTCTTCCTCTCTATCTCTGTGCCTACCTCTCTTCTCGTGTGTGTGGTATGTGTGTGTGTAAAACCCTATCCAAGCCCATGGCTGTCAAAAAAAGCACCCTTCTCCTGACACATCTCTGACAAAGGAGCCAATTAGCTGGATCTCTCATGGTGCAGGCTTGTTCTCCAGTGAATCAAGGAGAGCTTTTATCTTCCTCTACAAGGACACGTCTTGCTACAGAGCGCGGACACTCACACATAGAGAGCCGGGCCGAGTTTGTGGAGAGCGACAGGAGAACCCTTTTCACCCTTTTTTTTAAAGTACTACTCAAATATTGAGATAATAAAGATGCACTGTATGCATGTATGTTTTTGGGTGTGTGGAGCTGATTATTCAACAAAACCTCATCCAGCAATCGCTCTCTAACCTGAAAGAGTCATTTCATATAAACTGAAGCTATGAGTGCTTCTTAACTATAGACAGATCCATATTACAGCCCTGGATAAGTTACAGAGTGCTCACTTATACTTTAAGATGGGTAGTTTACAAGTGGACCAACTTTAGGAACAACTAAGGAACCTTTGCTTCACACCTCCGGGATTTGGGTTTGAATCCTGCCTCCGCCCTATGTGTGTACGTGAAGTTTGCATGTTCTCCCCGTGCTTCAGGGGTTTCCTCCGGGTACTCTGGTTTATCACTGATGTAGGTCAATTGGAAGACTAATACAGGATCATCAAGGGCTATCTGAGGACCAATAAACGGCCTAAGCAGGATCTATATAGAGAGGACAAATGTAAGATCTATACATGGGCATTGTAGGACAAATGCAGGATCTATGTAAAGCCATTATAGGACAAATGCAGGATCAATATAGGACCATTGTAGGACAAATGTAGGATCTATGTAGAACAAATGTAGGATCTATGTTTGCATGTTCTCCCCGTGCTTTGGGGGTTTCCTCCGGGTACTCTGGTGTCCTCCCTCAATCCAAAGACATGCTATAGGCTTACAGGCATTTCCAAATTCTCCGGGGTTAGCACCCCGTCCAGGGTGTCCCCCACCTTGTGCCCAGAGTTTCCTGGGATAGGCTCCAGGTTCCCCGTGACGTTTTCACTCCTCACTGTTTTTATACCACTCATTTCTTTTCAGTCTAATTCCAAGCATTCGACTACTAACGGTACAATTTTAACTGTTACGTAAGTAACATGTCTGTTTTTTGCTGTTGGACATTTCAGTAGGTGTTTATCGCATCTTTGCGGCAAATAAAAAATAGACGTCTTATTGCTGAAAATAAACAGAATTACAGAATATGCAATAATATAAACTACTAGAATATAAAATAACTACAAACTACGTTACAGATCGAATCTGAATTAACAAAAAGCATTTAAGTGCATCTGAGTGTAAGAGAGTACCACTGGTTGTTTGCACACGGAAAACACACACACACACACACACACCCACACACACACACACACATACACACACAAGTGGTCAGAAAGAACTCATCAAAACAACCCATAAACTCACACTGGACCTTTCAGCCCACGGATCCTAACACACACACACATGCACACACACAAATTAATATACACACAACCACACAGCAGCTTGTATCGTGGGAGTAAGGGTGAATGCGAGCTCGACTCATCCCACTGAACCCCCCGACGGTGTGGGCCGAGCCGTCTCCATGGCAACGCGGACTCCCACTTCAACCACGCGCGCGCGCGTGTGTGTGTGTGTGTGTATACAAATATAAATGTGTGGGCAGGATATCAGGAGGCGGTGTGTTCGTATAGATATGTTTACACCCTACTGCTCTCGATAAAAAAAAAGATTGTGTGGGGATTTCTCAGTTTCTCCCACAGTTTGTGCGTTTTCACGACTGCGTGTTCTGAGTGTCAGTCATTAAAAATAAAGAAAAAAAAGAAAAGAAAAATTTTCACGACTTTGTTGGGTTTGTGTTTCACGTGTCACTAAACGACGAGCGTGAATCCCGTTCCAATACCAGTCATTTTATATCTAACCTTCACGCATTCAAACTTGTGAACTTCTGCAGAACTTTACACCACAGCAGCTGTCGAATTCTGTGTCCTGATTGGTCAGAAGGTGTTGATTGATTCTCTATAACAGCGGCTCTGACAGTAACGCAGGTTTATATTAACGCTCTCGCTCTGACACTGATACGTAAACAGGTTTTAAAAGTAATCGGTGATATGTTGAAGATTTCTTAAAGTAAGGAGATGTTTATGTGACGTTTATGGAAGGAGTCTCCAGTGTCAGCGCTTGGTAACAGTCGGAGGTAAAGCTGTGACGTTAGGTTTTCCGATATCTTCGGGACGGAGGAGTTTACGCTTCTTCGTGGTTTCTCGGTAACAAGCTGTTTTTTGTTTGTTTTTTGCTTTATTAACTTCAAGAGAGAGAGAGAGAAAAAAAAGGCTACAGTATATAAAAACGTATGATGTGTTGTTCTTTAACAAATAAAAATCTAATCTAATAGAAAACAATGCAGAGTTTTATTCCGTAAAGATAAGATGATACTTTATTAATCCCCAGACGGAGAAATTTGCTTACACACAGTATCGTATGTTGATCAGAAATATCTGGCTTAACTGTACATACTGTAGTAACGTGTTTACTATACGCTGCAAATAAATTCCAATTAATCTCTGATTTATTTAGCTAATCCTGATGTTTCTTAATCCTGATCCTAGAGTACCTTCATTTCTTTTCCATTTTAAGTATCTCCTCTCTTCCCAGCACACCCGATTTAATGCATTATAATAACCAACCCCGAGTCCAATCTAAACCGAGCGTGTTACCTAAAAGACAAACTGACAACCGCTTGCGTCCTTTGTTCCCCTCGCAACCGTATTACGTTCTCATCTTCGGGCCTGATCACAGAATTCCTTTGTCTAGGCTTTCACAAGCGGTTCCTCTCACTGCAGTAAACATCTCGCGTTTGTTTTATTGTTCAACCTTCACGAGGATTTTATTGTCAGTCTTTCATATTAGACAATCCAACCGGTGCGTAAAGTGCGGTTAGGGGCGGGGCTAAAGCTTGTAGGTTTAATTACAATCTCGTTTATATCAAATCGAATAACTACGGATAGCTTGTGAGCATAACACTAACCCAGGCTCTTATTTATCAGTCTTTCGTAAAGTGTGTGTGTGTGTGTGTGTGTGTGTGTGTGTGTGTGTGTGTGTGTGTGTGTGTAAATGTGTAGCTACGTATGTGCGTACGTTATAAAACGCCACAAATCAGACGTAAAAGAGAGAACTTTTTTTTTTTTCCTGAGCTAACTTCATTTTCAGGAAGATCACATGTCTTCGCTCCTGGGAACAATTTACGGATAAATTCATTGGTATCCAGTATGGAACTGAGATGTTTGTGTGTGTACTCCTCATCGGTGTAATACAAATTCTTTTGTTATTTTAAACAGTAGATTTTCACACGTCTTTATATCTTGTCGTCGTCCGATACTGTGACATTCGCTTACAACAGGGCAGCTACGAGGGAAAAAAGGTCACTCTCGTCCACTCCCTCTCTCTCTGTCTGTCTTATTCCCTCGCTCCGTGACTCTGAGTCATTCGAGAGCACACCTCACAAACAGTTCACACTCGCTGATTACAGCTCAAACAATGACGGCAGAAATCTCATGCAGTCGCGTTGGAGGCAATTACGGCCGCAAATATCCGCCTGACCTCCGGAGATGAGGAGAAACCGTGTGCGTGTGTGTGTGTGTGTGTGTGTGTGTGTGTGTGTTTGTGGTTGCGTGTGTGTGTGTGTGCTAACAGGCTGGTGTGAAGTGGGAGATAAGGGTCATGTGATAAAGAGAGGATTCATCATCTCAGAATCACCCAGAGTTCTCAGCTCCATTATCATACAGCGCAGCGTCATGAGCAGCTGCGATCAAACGGACGAGGAAAAAGATGGAGGGGGGAGAGAGAGAGAGAGAGAGAGAGAGAGAGAGAGAGAGAGAGAGAGAGGGGGGTTAGAAAGAGGACATTAAAGATGAGGTTGACAGCTGTACATTAAGCTTTTGGTACAAGTGTCATAGTACTAATTAAATTATAGTAGCACTGATAATAACACTTGTTAAAAAAAGTGTTAATCCTGATGATCCTGAATACACACGACTCATCAGTCTTTCACATCTATAAGTCCGTTTTCCGAGTTCGAATCGGAGCGAAATGAAGACGTTGTTTGAGCGCATGTTTGATTCACTTCCTGCAGGTGAGTCGATTTGGAGTCGGATCTCACGGAGTTTTCTCAAAAACTGCGATCGCCTGCTCAAAGAACCGCACAGAGGCGGAGAACACACCAGGGAAACACTGTGTGTGTGTGCGTGCGTGTGTGTGTGTGTGTGTGTGTGTGTGTGTGTGTGTGTGTGTGTGTGTGTGTGTGTGTGTGTGTGTGTGAAAGCGACCTTAGACTACAAACACAAATTTAAAGCAGTCTGACAGCTGGAATGATGAATGATTTCTCCATAGTAGAACTATTGTAAACGTAACCGTACAACTCTGAGGAAAACCGTGTGTGTGTTGTGCGGTCATAGTAAAATAATCAACGACGGCGTGGTGTGATGAAGCGGAGTTACTGTTTTTCTACAGCAGCACATTCCGAGGTGTTTTATTCCTCTTATACTGCAGCAATATACGAACAATTTCAGTTTTAAAAATGTATTAAAGAATGACACATCATAGTTTTTAAAAAATGTTTTTTTTTTATCAATTTACAGTTACATTTAATGTCAGTGGAACAAGTTAGAACCGGTTCTCACGTTTACGTTACGCCTCTTCCTTGCCTCTCTTTTTTCTCTCGCTCTCAAAAAAAAAAAAAAAAATGCAGCTCGTCATATTACTGAACTCCTGCCCTGAAGATGTCAGAAAGCGTCAAGTTACAGCTTTACCTCTGACTGTTACAAAGCGCTGACACTGGAGACTCCTTCAAGTCCCTGTACCTGAGCTGTTACTATAGAAACGATGTTAAAAACGTTGCTATAGAAAATTAATCAACACCTTCTGACCAATCACGAGACAGAACTTGACAGCGCTGTGGTTTAAGACACGATAAACACGTTGTGTTGTTTGAAAGGAGAGAAATGAGCGTGCTTACGGCCAAATAAAACAAATAAAGATTCACCGTGTAGTAATTCAATTAGCCGTAATCTACACCAGAAAAAACAAAACAAAAAAAACGTGAGTCATAATGACACAGTGAATCATGAGAAAAGCACCAAAACAGCTTCCTTCAGGCAAAAAAGCTCAGAGGACACAAGCGATAACTAGACACAAGTGTTTGCCAAATACCGTTATGCAAAGCAGGCTGGGACTTTATAGTCAATAACGGAGCTAAACGCAAACCTCTCGCCCCCGGGCAATACAATAAAACAAATATAATAAGAGAATAACAGAGATGGCAACATCTCTAGGAAAACAGTATTCCTGCCTAGTTTGCTTTTCTTTCTTTTCTTTTTTTTTTTTTTCTCCTGAAAGCCACAATCTCAGTTTATATTGTACAGATTCTGCTCTTCTGTCATCACCAGGGATAAAACGGACCACAATGTTGATGAATGTTTAAAGAAAAGCAATTCCTCTGCATGGGATATGTCTTTCAGCTCAAGCTCTGAATTTGCAGATCGATATTTAAACTGGATTTCAGTGTAATGCACGCGGATGCGATTCGGAACGACTGCGAAGAAAAAGAAAAGAAACAGACAGAGAGTAGAAAAATTTAAAAAAAAAAAAAAAAAAAGAACAGCAAGAGGAGAAAAAGAGAGAGGTTGCGTAGAGAGCCTGAGAGGTTTGTGTGCGAGAAATTAACTGATTCAAATGGATCTGATAAAAATGCATGTGAAGAAAAATCGGGCTGATTAAAATTTCAGTGACGGAAAAAGACGAGTGATCAGCATTTAATGTACTACATTCTAAGATGATTAACGCAGTGCAGATTTGATAGAATATGAGCCGTGTTCATCGTTTACTGGCATGTTGTCTTTCAGTACGCCTTCGATGCCCACTGAAGCCCGTGCTGCCAACACAGAGACTATGTTTCTGGTCTGAAGTTAACATTTTAGACCCCATTATCTACACAAGTCTAGTGACTTTTTGAGCAGACATCAACACCTGTCCTGCAGTCGATACGGCTCTTCAGCTCACATCACAGCTGCTGAGTAAATGAGCTGAGAGAGCTGATTCACTACACTCACTACCAGTGTGTATAGCCAATGAACAATCACTGATCACTATTGTTCCCAACAACCAATCACTGATCACTATTGTTCCTGATGACCAATCACTGATCACTATTGTCCCAACAACCAATCACTGATCACTATTGTTCATAATGACCAATGACCAATCACTACTGTTCCCAATGACCAATCACTGATCACTATTGTTCCAGATGACCAATCACTGATCACTATTGTTCCGGATGACCAATCACTGATCACTACTGTTCCCAATGACCAATCACTACTGTTCCTGATGACCAGTCACTGATCACTATTGTTCCAGATGACCAATCACTGATCACTATTGTTCCCAATGACCAATCACTGATCACTATTGTTCCTGATGAACAATCACTGATCACTATTGTTCCCAACAACCAATCACTGATCACTACTGTTCCCAACAACCAATCACTGATCATTATTGTTCCTGATGAACAATCACTGATCACTATTGTTCCTGATGAACAATCACTGATAACTATTGTTCCCAACAACCAATCACTATTGCTCCTGATGACCAATCACTGATCACTATTGTTCCTGATGACCAATCACTGATCACTATTGTTCCGGATGACCAATCACTGATCACTACTGTTCCCAATGACCAATCACTACTGTTCCTGATGACCAATCACTGATCACTATTGTTCCGGATGACCAATCACTGATCACTACTGTTCCCAATGACCAATCACTACTGTTCCTGATGACCAGTCACTGATCACTATTGTTCCAGATGACCAATCACTGATCACTATTGTTCCCAATGACCAATCACTGATCACTATTGTTCCTGATGAACAATCACTGATCACTATTGTTCCCAACAACCAATCACTGATCACTATTGTTCCCAACAACCAATCACTGATCACTATTGTTCCTGATGAACAATCACTGATCACTATTGTTCCTGATGAACAATCACTGATCACTATTGTTCCCAACAACCAATCACTATTGCTCCTGATGACCAATCACTGATCACTATTGTTCCTGATGACCAAGCACTGATCACTATTGTTCCGGATGGCCAATCACTGATCACTATTGTTCCAGATGACCAATCACTGATCACTACTGTTCCCAATGACCAATCACTACTGTTCCTGTTGACCAGTTACTGATCACAATTGTTCCTGATGGCCAATCACTGATCACTATTGTTCCGGATGACCAATCACTACTGTTCCCAATGACCAATCACTGATCACTATTGTTCCAGATGACCAATCACTGATCACTACTGTTCCAAATGACCAATCACTACTGTTCCTGATGACCAGTCACTGATCACTATTGTTCCTGATGACCAATCACTGATCACTATGGTTTGTTCCACCCACACACTTTTTTGTTCTTCATTTTAAATTCTATTTCTGGTGACTTATTACAATTACTACTGAGACATGTTACAGATGCAATTTATCCAAAAATCCTAGAAATTATTGCTTTTATGATTGTTTTTTTTTTTTTTTGGCATAAAAGAGCTGTATGGGAAACCCTGGACTGAGAAAAGAGAAAGACAAAAGAGAAGTGAGGCTGTATGAGAGAAGATGGCTATAAAGAGTTTACAGAAATACAGCAAAATAAAACCATGTCAAGAGACAGACTCATTTCTGAAAATGACATTTTGGAGCAAAAAGACTAGACGAGGGGTGTGGAGGATTTAATGGGAGCGCCGCTCCTCCACCACCGGTGGGAATAACCTTTACACCTCCAACATCCCTTATCATACACACAGACTCCTCTCACATCAGTGGATAAAAAAAACAAAAAAACAAAGACAAAGACAAACAGAGAGACGCAGAGAGAGAGAGATCAGTCCAGGATTTCACACCGCAACCTTTCGTTCTGTCATACATGAAACGCAGGCAGCGTGACTTCAAACGCAGAGAGACCTCCAGCGTCCGAGAGCCACCTGACCTCTCCGTCCACTGCTCCGTCTTTCATCTGAAAGTGTCAGGAACCAGGAGAGGATTAAAAAAGAAAACAAACAAACAAAAAATGACTGATCATCAATCGTTTGGAAAAACGGCTAACGTTTTACTGTGCATTTTTTATTTTTATTTTTTTTGCTAATACAGCTAATAAAGGTTTCTCACATAATCTCACATTAATTCTTTATATCCTTGCTTCAAATGCCATCATTTAAAAAAAAATTAATTGTAAAAAAAAAAAAAAAAAAGCTTGGGTCCATATTTAAGTTCAAAGGTGAATCAGCATGACTTCCTGTTTCCTGCTACAATCCACCTTTAAACTTGGGGAGGTGGAACTTAAGGAAAAATATTATAGTCTCATGAGACTTTAAGTTCAAGTTTGGTAATAATCTATTTATAAGCATGTGATACATACTGTACTTTACCAATTAAAGATTTATGATGAATTAATGACTAAGTTGTTGTATAAAGTTAATTTAATTAATACTTCCTCAAAATTGATTATTTTCCAATGACAGCAAGTGCTTTATTCTTCTTAAACCACAGCATTCTGTAATCCTAAAAGAGGTTATTTGAGATGATTTAAAAAAATATATATATTTTTATTTGATTAGGAATCCACATAAGACTCCACCTTGTCAACAGGTCTTTTTTTGTATGTGCTCACTACATAGGGTATAACATAATGGCATATTTAGTACACTACACTATACGGCTGGGCGATATGACGATGTTATTGTGATACGTTACGTCACAATACACCTTTCTCCGATATTAATGGTAACATGAAATATTTTGTAGAATTATTGAATCATTTTTATTATTTTAAATTAAATAATCATGAACTAAACGGAGCTTGACGGCAGCAGCTGATTTGATTTGCACTTGTTTAAAATGTAATCCTTTCTCTTTTTTTGAAATAAATAAATAAATAAATAAATAAATAAATAAATAAAATTCCCCCTCCTTTTCAGTGTTAGAATTTACTTACGGTTTTAATGCTGCACTTATTCTGCCGGCAGTTTGTTAGCTATATTGCATATCGTTATACTGTGATACATAATGCAAACGCCCCTAGTGCACTATATTCAGCTGGTCAAAAAACTATTATATGTACTATTACATGTGCTTTTTTAAAATTTTTATTTTATTTTATTGCCATGGATGACTTTCACTGGGTGAGTAAAGGTAAAACGCACGATTTTAAATGTTTAAATTGGGAATTTTTGCCTCAGAATCTGTAAATATAATGAAAATTGTGAATAATCTTCGACCTGGTGAATTCTTCCTGACAGCTCCTGCGCTGGATGACTGTATCACCCCGAGGTGATGGAATGCTGCTTATTATCATGTACGCGGGCCGACGGTCTGTTCAGCCGAGGAGTGGAGTGTGTGTGCCAGGGAAGAGAAGCTCTGAGTCCATATTGATCCACATCAGAGGAGCTCATCTGTTTCTGTAGGTTAGAGCCCAGGGGTCATTATATTAGCCGTAGGAGGAGCTGATAGATGACACACTCGCTCCGAACCCGCAGGACGTAAAGCACAGGAAATGAGTCAGAACGCGGCCACTTCACAACACGGGAGCTCTGCAAATCTTGGGGATTTTACAGCTTATAAAAGCCAGCGTGGCGTGAACACAAAAGCCTGCGAACATAGTCAGTCATGACAGCCTGTGAGTATGGTATAAAAACAAGACTAACATGAGACATCATAGGAAAACCAACGTTGCGTGAACGCTAAAGCCGGAAATGATGGTAGGCTGTAAGAGTAAAACCCGTAAACACACTGAGTTACAAGTTCATCACATGGACTCGCTGATTAAACCGGGTCCCTATAAACGGGGCGGGGTCAGCACGACTTATATCACAGCGCCGCTGAATTCTGTATCCTGATTGGTCAGAAAGTGTTGATTCATTTTCTATAACAGCAGCTCTGACAGTAGCGCCGGTTTACATTAATGCGCTCGTTCTAATACGTTATGGTTTCTATAGTAACGGCTCATTCACACGGACTCATTCGGCAGACGCTCGACTAATAATAAACATATTAAAAAATGTGTATGATCGTTGACATGGTGAGATTTCCTGTAAGGAGGTGTTTATTTAACATTTATAGAAGGAGTCACGAGTTTTAGAGGTAGAGGAGTTTATGCTTCTTTGCGGTTTCTCAGTACATGACAAGCTGCGATTTTGTTTTGTTTTGTTAATTTTAAAAGAGAGAATAAAGAGAGGCTGGTGAGGGAATTACTGTTTATAGCGGCTATAATGTAAGTGAGAACAGAAACTACTGTAAACTTGTTTCACAGAACATTAAATGTAACTATAAATGGATAAAAGGTACACTGTGTAACTGCACTAAAACACACCCCATGGTGTTTAATTCCTTACTCAACAACGGCTACTCATTAGGATTTTTAACGGCAGTAAGGATTAGGAATGGTTTGTGGCTGAGAGATATAAAGCGGCGTTATGGAATTTCTGTATTGGGAAAGTATAAGAGGTTAAGCGGTGAGGTTAGCGCTTATAGCCTTAATTACACTTTCCTGTGCATTAGATCTACATTCCTACATTCTTCAATATTTCCCAGTCGATATCCAAAATGAGGTATTGATGAGCATGAGCACTGTGTCCTCCCCGTGTGGCCCGAGCCACGTTAATGACAGGATCAGCTTCAGAGAAGCCACATCTCTACACAGCTGGGCGCTATTTTCATCGGCATCTGGAATCAATTATGGATATTGAATACATTTTTAAACATCTGTGAGATTTGTTTATTTGCAGCAAACGCAACGCTCACTCCTGTTTTCATTATGGTCATGAAAGAAAGAGAGAGAGAGAGAGAGAGAGAGAGAAGGAATGAGTGAATAGATCTGTGTATCGTCACGTACATTTGACCTGCTTTGATTTTAAAGAGCGAGGACAATTTGAGGAAGAAAGCAAAAAACAAATAGCATTATTAATATTCGAACACGAATCCCTACAGCATGGTGTTTTATGCAGTGTGATGTAGTCATACACAGTGACAGATATATTATACAGACAGAAAGCACACACACCCAAACATTGTGCCTCCACCACTTATAAAGCTGTATTCACCCACGCGTGTCAGTCAAATAAAACATCAAGGCACTTTCAGGTCGTGATGGACAGCCCAAATTGGGCGGGATCGCCAGGAGGTGACAGCAAGTGACTCATCACGCTTTCCAGCAAAATAGAGAAATAGCAGACCTGTCACGTTCTCCCGTTTCAGCCTTCATTAACCAAATCATCACTTGCTCTCTGTGCTTCTTTCAATCTCGCTCTTCCTCTCTCAATTCAGCGTGAGGCGCCAATCAGGTGCTCCACCTCCAATAACCTTTGTTTATGTAGTGCGGGAAAGAGAAACCTTTACAGCCAGCCACAATAACACTAATAAAAATTATTTGAAAAAAAAAAACAATGTAGAGGTAACACACATGCAGACCTTCTCTACTCCAATCCACAATAACTCTCTACCAAATCCAGACCTTGTTTTGGCGTTTTAACATCCATATATTTCCAAGGCCCTATTTCCCAATGTCCCATGTTTACTGAGCCCTATTTTCCCAAGGTTCCATGTTCCAAGTCATTTTTTTCCAGCGTCTTCCAAATCTTCTCAAAGCCTTATGTTCCCATAGTGCTGTGTTCACAAATTCCTCAAAAAACCCTATGTTCCCACAGTTTCCTGTTCCCGAAGTACTATATTCCCAATGTCCTATATTCTATAGTGCATGTTTCCAAGGTACTAATTTCCAAAATTTGCCCTCAAATATCGATAAAGTCCGTCCATCCGTCCATCCATCCATCTAGAGTACTAAAATTCAATGTTTCCAGAGAGCTGTATTCCCAGAGACCTATGACCCCAGGGTTGCATGTCCCCTAATGACTATATTCCCAGTGTCCTACATTCTTAAAGTGCTATATTTTTAAGTTCCCATTACCTAATATTCCCATAACCACATGTTCCCAAATCCCTATGTTTTCAGGAACCTATGTTTCCAAGGCCCTTTGTTCCCTGGGCTCCATGTTCATGAAGTACTATATTCTCATTCTATTATATTGTAAAAGTTCAATGTTTCCAAGGACGTACACTTCCAAGATTCCATGTTTCCCACATTCACTCTTCCCAGAGCTGTATTTTCACAGGGTTCCAGCATCCCTAAGTACTACAATATATTTCTAGTGTCCTATATTCTTAAAGTCCTAACTTCCCAACATCTATTGTTCCCAAAATCTTATTTCCCTATAGTACTGTGTTCCCAATGAACTCTACATTCCCTCAATACCATATATTTTATTGTTCTGTATTGTTTCCATAATCCTATGTTTCCACAGTCATATGTTCCCAAATCCATCTGTTCCCAGGTTTCCATCATCCACAAGAACTCCCAGTATATTCCCAGTGCCATATATTCTAAAAGTTCCCAAGGTCTTAAGGTCCTAACATTCCATGTTCCCAGTTTCTCACATCCCTATGTTGCTTCAGTCCTGTTCATTTAACCTGATACTAAATATTCAGAAAATATTATCTGAAATTATATTTAAGAACAGACTAAATCAAAACAAGCTGTAAAAGAAAACCATCACCTCAGTGACCCTTATACAAATTCTTCTCAAAGGAGCATATTCTTTGGGTATATTGATACATTCCTGGAAGAAAACAATTCAATTAGACTACTAGCTGCTTACCAAAACCTAGCTAGCTAGCTAACAATGTGATAAGACTCTGGATATTCCACTTCTGTTGGTCTGCAAGTGGTCCCTCAAGTGGTGTGATGTAGATGATATGCGCTTGCAAGTTGACAAGGCAGTGTTGTAAACAGTACTGGAATGTAAATTCAGGAAACTTAAGATACACAACTCTTCCTAATGCCTCCCAACGGTTATCTCTGAGAGAGTGCAGGGTGAGAAATTACTGCAGAATAAACACAGGGTGGGTTCTGCAGAGAACATTATCATTATTAATTATGCATGAAGGCATGTCTCCTGAGCAGTGGCTTGTGATTGTAACTTTGATATAGCATGTTGAATCAGATGGTAAATAAACCTTGTAGAGGGGATGCATCGTTCCTGTTTGGTAGTTCCTGGTTGCAAAAATGCAAGAAGCTTTTAGATGTACCATCAAAGCTGCTTAGAAGAATAGAGATATTTCCTACCTTTCCATAAATGTGCAGAACACAAATGGCAAAATGAAAACATGCTAAAGTGATTTTGGAAATTTCCACTACCAGCTACTTTTTGAAATAAGAAAAAAAAAAGATTCACGCTGCAATTCACCTAAAACTGGGTTCATGTAGTTGACTAGTCAGTCTTTATTATTTATTTAATTTGATACCAAGACGGAAAGCTGTTGCTTAGCATACTAGATGGTTAGCTAGTTAGTTAGCTGAGAAGACTCTGGACAATGACTTCAAATAGTTTTGTCACATCAATGTTGCTTTACTGAGAGGAAAAATTGTATTTGAAAGGTTTTCTGAGTTTTCTAAGAATGGAACAAACCATTTGTTTGTGAGAATCATATTCTGTGAGAGTGTATGACCCTATCCGGATCATGTCATCATATCGTGTCCGGTTTCCTTTTGGGAAAACATAGGAAACAGACTCACATGTAGCGAAGATGTGGGTTCTGGGCGAAGGCTCGAGACTGGATCGTCCTCAAATTGCAGTTCATGATGGTCCTGAAACAGAAAAGAACACAAATATTTTTGTTTTCTTTCTCAACCAACCACTGTGACATTTTCCCAAACACTTGTAGGAGTGCGCACACTCGAAGAGGGCTTATTGTAAATGGCTGCAAAGGCTAAGACGTGATGGTATCTATGGAAACCGGCGTTCAGAGAGAGAGGGCCTGTGGATCGCGCCAGTGTCAAACAGCGAGTGTGCTGATTACCTGCTGATTTAAAGTCGCATTTGAGGTAAATCATAGGTCTGGGTTGAAGCACACGAGTTGTGAGAGGAGCAGAAAGGTGCAGTTTGGTTGTTTTAACCCAGGCTGACATTGGCACCGTCTGAGCTGATAATCATTTGGACGGCTAAAGGAGATGATAAAAAACCCAGCATCTTCTCTTCCTCCTGAGGTATCATTACAGCCAGGATGCTCATCGAAAAGCAACCTCTCCTACCTCTTGTCATTACTCTCGCCAGCATCTTGAATCAATTATGTATATTGAATCCGTTTTTATCACCGGCATCTGTGAGATGTTTATTCGCGCTGAGCGCTCGCTTCTGTTTTCATTACGGGCGTGAGAAAGAGTAATCAGATCAATGGATTCTGATTTGGGTCGAGCCCACACAAAGGCACGGTTTGTGATGCAGGACTAATCGCTCGAGATGTTGGTAGGTCTGCCGATCGTGATTCGAATCCCGAAAGCCGAGACCGATTTGAATCAGTGCGCTACTATGAATATTAAAAAAGGATGGATCCTTGTGTCTCTGTATCGATTATGTCCATTTGCCATTTGCTGGCTCTTTTCCACATGTATTTATTATTTAGAAAAGTATGATATTGGGTCTCCTCACAGAACCAGGGTCTCCAGATTGGTACTGAGCTCTGGTGCATGTATTATTTTCGTGTCTGTGTGGGTTTCCTCCAGATTCTCCGGTTTCCTCCCAACGTCCAAAAACTTGCAGATAGGCTGATTAGCTATTCTAAATTGTCCATGGGTGTGAGTGTGTGTGCATGGTGCTCTGCAATGGACTGCTCCCATCCAGCGGGGAATCCTTCCACCTCACCTTCCATGTTGCCAGGATGGATCTACCGCAGCCCAGGCCAAGATGAAGTGGTTGCTGAAGATGAATGAATGAATTATATTGGGATCTTCATTTTTTCAGTTAATTCCTAGTCACCAAATAAAGATTTTACAGAACTAGGTTCACATTACAAGTTTCTTTGCACAGTTCTGATGTTTTGCTCCGATCAGTTATGCCTGATCTTGATGGCTCACATTCAAATCCATAACTGATCTGTAGTTGTCTTTAGGGAACCTTTCCACAGAAGTGCCCCACATGTGCACATCGAGCTCCCGGACAACTGTTTCAAACACTATTTTGGTGTTTTGGGAGGTTCATTCCAGTTTTGCTTGAATAAAATTCCCCAAATATCAGCTATATCGCAAATTTCCTCATCCTTCCACTGAAAAAGAAGTTGCTGCTTTCAGTGTAGCTGACCTCCATTGTTGTTTTGCTGTGCTGCTCACACTTGATGATATGCACACCTGCATTGGGAATATGTATCCAATCTAGTATCACATATAAAAGTGGATCAGATCTGATTTCAAAAAATTGAATTTTTGTATCCATAGTCCTGAAAAACATCAGATCTGTGTCATTTTAAGGCAGAAAATCGGGGTTGTGTCACTTCAACCTGGTAATGTGAACATATCTTCACTCTGGATGAACCTAAACTTATTTTAAAAAAAAACAAAAAAACAAAACAAAACCCAGAGCAACCCAAAGTCATGGCTCCATTTAAATAAAACACAAATTATTTGAATGGATTGGATTATAAATTTTAAAGGCATCAATGATCTGAGAAAGAAACAACCACTTTATAAGTGATGGAAATGAGCAGGAGCTAGTTTGCAAATGCTAATGCTAAAGCAAAAAAGCTACACCATCAGAGTAAAAGATGGATTCAGCCTTTAATTGTACAATAATGTTCTAAAAGCCAGGCTTGGGTTATATTAACTCGTTCATTAGGCAAACTTCACATCTGATTTTGTAAGGATTTGGCTTTTAAACTAGTAGAAATGTTATTATTTTTTTTAATTTTCTGGTTTCCTGAACCAATGCCAGCTCCAGCACCATCAGCTTGCAGTTTCAGAGTAGTATATTGATTTTTAAAATATAATTAAACATAAAATGTAATGTCAGATCAATAAAAAGGGTTAAAACAGCAAGAAGCTATGAGACGCTGTGGTTTTCAGACTGGGTTTTAGGTGGAGTATTGACAAACGCTAGTGGCTAATGAGAAACATGCTAATCAGTGCTGCTGTAATTGCTTTAAACCTTTGGAAATTGGCTAGAAGAAAATTGTGCATGTGCTAGCGTGTGTACGCGAGATGGTGTGAGGACGGGCTTCCTGAGAGGCATCCGCAGATATTTTCTGGAAAAGGAAGGGACATCTCTACGGCAGGCCCAGCATGGAGAGGGAAGGGAGAAGGAAAGGAAGGAGCCGAGCTGAGTTCTCATCCAGACGCTGGGCGATGGGGGACGTAATTAAATTTCCTGGCTGCTTCAGTGCTGTTTATTTGATCAGTGCAAAGCAGGCCTTGGGGAGGATCTTTTTGTTTGTGGGCTGACATAAAAGGAAAATCCACGCTGCAAAAGTCGACCACTGGGAGATGAGAATGCCCAACTGACCGGCTAGCGTCGTCACTAAGTGCTAATCCACAGATCTACCACTTCAAGCGCTATCGCTATCGCTGTGAGAAATGTTCCTTGAAGTCATGCCGGCTGCGTTTCGCGGTGTCTGAGTTCAGGGTGAGGGAGAGATTAGCGATATGGTGCTAAGAAGTGTTTCTGCTACTCACAGTCTCTGGATTCCAGTGTACAGAGCCATGTCAACCTCCTGTACGGTTTGCAGGCCCAACCAGTTCTCGATGTGTCTGTGGGGAAAAAACAAAGAAAAAAAAAACATGAAAGAGGGCTTAGAGAGCTCAGGCTAGTCAGCTAGCATGCATGAAGTAGCAGACAGACATGTTAGCAGAATGAGAAATGAGCTATTTCAGTGGTGAAAGTGTGACAGGCCTTCCTGGGTTTAACAAAGGCGGAGCTTAAGTTAAACTTGATCAAATTGTAAAATGTTAAATGCGTCTTTTATACAGAAACATTCTCTCAGAAAGGAAACTGTATAATCTGTTTGAATACGTTATAGTTTCTATAGTAACAGCTCATTCAAGGAGACATGTACGGCGGCTGCGCTACATAAACGGATTTAAAAAAAATATATTGATATGGTGAAGTCTTCTACAAGGAGAAATTTATTAAAGATTTATGGAAGGAGTCTCCAGTGTCAGCGCATTGTAACAATCTTCAGGACAGATGAGTTTACGCTTCGCGAGCTTCTCGGTAACAGAAAAAACAGCTGCATTTTTTGTTGTTGTTGTTGTTGTTGTTGTCTTATTAACTTAAACAAAAGAGAGCCTGGTGAGGGACCGACTGTTTTCTTAGCTGCTTTAAACTTGTTTAGCGGACGTTCCACAACATTATCCGTAACTATAAATGGATAAAAAGTACAACGTGTTGTTCTTTAATAAAATCAAACGATTGTGAGCAAATTGCTGTGCTATAAGAGGAATATGTGGCAGTTGACACATTTTAAACAGAATTTGTTTTAATGATATGCAACGATATGCAGTTAAGGGGGGCGGGGTTTACGTTTCTAGCTTTTAATTCTCGCTCATTATGACACGAGGCTGCTGTTGACGTCACCGATACCGCAGTGTTAGTCCATTCACAGAAATCTCACGCTTCTCTCTGGCACATTTAATTCGGATATAAAACTAAAGTGTTGATTAACGCACTCCGCGCCCCTAAGAGATAAAGACGGACTAAAGAGGCGATTCCTGCTCTTTACGGAAGGCGCGAGCAGCGAAGGCTAATCGTGAATCACGAGCTCTCGCAGTAGCAGATGTGAGGACATCCAGCTGCTGTCAGCTTTTGAGAGAGTGTGACTTCACAACACGCGCACGCTGATTAATGACCGTTTTCCTCCTGGAGCGATGTTTTTGAGACGTGGGGAATATCACTTCGGGGCGATCGCTGTGTTGCGCCGATAAAGCCGTGGCTCTGGAGGAAAACCGCGGCAATCACCGAGAATCAAAGAGACACCCTCTCCTCACCGTATCGCGGCTTTGAAATGCAGTTTATAAATGTGTAATTTAAAATTCCACTGAAAGGAGCTTTTTGCTTGTTTGTTTGTTTTTTTTTTTAAGTGCACGGAAAATACTCAAAGAAATAAAATGGCCGATTTATACGTTTTCCAAGCCATCGATACGCTTTTATCGATATTTCATCTTTTTTTTTTTTTTTTAAGTTTGCTACAATGCTAATGTAAGGCATTTTCATAGTCCACCAGTTTAGCATCCTTCCTCAACATTAACATATCATACTGTAGACTCGTGCACTTTAAACTGATGTTCCAACGCAGAAGACGCAAAATGGTAGTCATTTATTTGTATTCTCTTTTATCTGTATTTTGTAACACAAAATGTTTAATTGTTTTTTAAACACATCGCAAAAATCTCATTTCCATATTCCATTCCACACTATGTGGTATTTAAATGCTACACATTTTTCACATGTAGCACATTTTCACGTTTTTTTTTCTTCACGTGATTCGTTTATTTTGTAACATCAGCTTTTCACACATACATACAGTACCGAGCAAAAGTTTTAGGCACACTGTTTCTTTTTAGTATAACCTTTGTTATAGATTTTTTTATTTGATGACGTCTACATGATCGAGTCGGCACAAGAAACGTTTTCGATTCCCAGACATTAGTTTTCTAGCACAAGATTAAATGTTACAGAAAAATGTTTGTACGTCATTAAAGAAAGCAGCGTATTACAGTAAGAGACACTTTTCAGACAGTAAACACAATGAAGGCTGCTGGGTTTCACTGCAGAAATAAGAAGCGAGTGCGAAAGTCAAAGTGTCCAGAAGAACTGTGTCTGGTTCTGCAAGATGCTCAATAAAACTTACCAGCTCATTTCCTTATAAAACTGCTCACATTGTACCGGAGACTGCTATTTTAATTTTTTTATTTTCTTGTCACACCAAATATTGACTTACTACTGTTTACTGCTCTTTACGGTATTTTTTGTTTAAATGCAGAAACATTTAATGTCATTATTTTGAAGGCATCTCTGCTCTACAGCGTTTCTTTGCATGTGCCTAAAACTTCTGCACAGTACTGTACGTTTAAGTGCGATTGGTTAAAAACGCACCTTCACATGTTTTTTTCCATACGAGATGGCACGTGACTAATCGTAATTCGTACGTAGATAATCTTTGCTATTCGAACACACAATTAACACCATCACACATCGTCTTATTTTGGATCTTCATCAGTCGGGGCTTTGATGTGCAGAAGTGGTTTATCTGAGTGGAAAGAAGAGGCCCAGTGTTCACCCACACGAGTGTATTTCACAAAATACGAACGCTCTGAGAATGAAAACCGACACCTCGTGTATAACGTTAATGTAATTTCAGGACTACAAAGCAGAACAAATAATAGAACGCAAAGAATTGTGACTAATAACTAATTATCTACAACATTCGTTAGCATTAACAAATCATCAGTACAGCATATACATTATTTTATCAAACAAGGTGTTAATCAGGGTATTATTCAATGTTTTTTTTTAAATTAAGCTCAAATCTGACACTTGTAAAAGGTTTACTTACTATGTATTAGTGTTTAGTCATTTATTTGTCAATAATAAGTGAGTAATATTAGCAAGACGCCGGAGATGCCAAGGACAACACGACGGATCCGACTGTCTGGCCACGGCACAAGATCCGCTATGAAGTTCTTCCCAGGATTTAAGGGTAAATCTGACATTTTGGCAAATAACCACACTCCCCAAGTTTGACATGATGAATACATTGACATTCAAGACGCCCGTGTCCCGGATAGCAGAACAAGCTTTGGCAGTAAAAATCGAGAGATAATTACATTTTTTTTTTTTTTCTTGCTGCACCAAGGCCAGCACGGGATGTTCGGCAACACGGGCAGATGGTTCTGTATGAAGTTTTATAATTTGGCCTGGAGGGACCCGAGGCTTCAGCTGCCGTCTAGCTAACGAAAGCTAAGCTCGCTAAGCCTCTCCGCATCAGAGCACTCTTTGGCTGGGTGTGAATTCAGAGCACCGTCGGGATGCTAATTCAGATATTCAGACGCCTAAGATCTGAAGACTCTGACTTTCTGACGGGAGAAAGAAGCAGCAGGCTGCCTGACAGCAGAACCTAAATCAGTGAAAATGTGTGTGTGTGTGTGTTTGTGCCTGATGTTTCCTGAACTATAGAAGCATCAAGATCATCTTAATTGGCAAAGAAATTGGAAATAACAGGCTAACAGCATTCAAATGAACAGCGATGTCGTTCATTTTGGTTGACCTGATCTGCTAGCAACTAAAATCCAGTGGGATCTGATTAGCATTACGTAACACGCATGCGGCAATCGGCTAGCTTTCAATCATATTTAGCCATATTAGCGGTTTCACGTGAGGTACTGACGGACGTCAGCCTCCTCAAGCACAAGCCATTTGCATTCTGGAAGTGTCAGGAGTCAAAAGAGCGATTAAGTCCAGATTGCCCGCTAGGATGGGATGTGTCCTGCCAGCGAGGACAAAAATGAGTTTGGACAGATGAGGGCAAGATCCGGAGTTTAAAGAGACACAAAATGGTGGAGGAAAGAAAGAACTGCAAATGGTGGTGTCATTTTATATATATATATATATATATATATAAAACAGCAAAAATATGGTACAGTAAGCTTTTTACTAGTAAATCCACACACAGATAGTGGTGTCCTTTAGAAGTACCAGTTCCCTTTAAGCACAAAAGCCAAAGTAGTAGTCTTTTCCGATCCTCTCCTCCCATGTGTTTCATCTAGATTTATGACTTACCCAACTACCCACAATGCAATTACAAGCCGGCTAATGAGGGACCGTGTAATGACGGATACGGCTGCCGGGGTCCCCGGAGTGCATGTTGGACACTGATGTAAAATCCTGCCCTTGCCGTTTTGCCATTGTGCAACACACCCATGACATTCTCCTCATGTCTGCCTATTGGGAGCGTTCGGCAGCAGCTGGAGGAAGGAGACTCATGAAACAGCAGTCAATTCAAGCATGCTAAGCTTCTAAAGGGCGGCCATCTTGTCAATCGTCCCAGAGGACGCCAGACCTGTCAAAGCCTTTAACTGTCTATCCGTCTCAAGCACTTAACGATCAGACATGTCCGTCGATTTGTCGTAATGCTGCCGGCTCGACCGTTACCTTTCTTTTGGTCACTCATTCATTAAGGTCCACCTGATATTCGTTCTAATACGTTATCGTTTCTATAGTAACAGCTCAATCACAGTGACTTATGGTGCGCCGGATGCTCCGCAAAAAAGGATTTTAAATAATGTGTGTCATCGTTGATTTGGTGAAGTTTTCTGTAAGGACATGTTTATTTATGTATAGAAGGGGTCTCCAGTGACAGGACAACAATCAGGAACTCGTCTTTCCACTGTAGAAATCCAACACTGAGGATTTTGATCATTTTGAAGCAAGATCAGAGGAATTGTTTACTGAATCATCGTTTGTCTTTATCCTGGTCAGGGTCACGGTGGATCTGGACCCTATCCCAGAAACACTGAGCGTGAGACAGGAATACACCCTGTGTGGGACGCCAGTCCATCACAAGACAGGTTTACTGGATCACCCCCCCCCCCCGCTCCCCCCCTGCTCCCCCCCGGCTCCCCCCAATCTTGACTCCAGTCAAACTCCTGACCTGGGAATTCACCTTCATTTCCAAGGGTCAAATCGGGGACAAAATCAGGCCGTTCAACCATGACATCCTGACCACCGATCACCAGCTGTACAACAATGTCTCAGTGTGCACTTGAGAATTACAACCAGACCTCCATCTGTTGCTGGCTCCAGTTCTGCAAATATTTATAACCGGCTAGGGTCATTTAACAGTGTCCGTCTCCCGATGGCGAGAAACGGACACTTAACCAGAAAATACTTCCAGATTTAATGAATTTAACTGGCGTGTTTTAGAGAGATGGTGGGATTTTACACCGTGACTCAGTAATGTTGGCCTGGGAGAACTTTTCAGCTGGTGAAAATCTGACCTTTTATTTTACATGAAGCTTTGAAAGCTAAACGTTCTTCTTGACTTACATTTGCTTATTTGAGAAGAAAAGAAAAACACGTCACAACCACAACCACAGCTCTGGCATGTTGAAGTCTCCAGAAATGGTGTAAAGTCGACTGGCTCAACAGCCGGGTTTGCATTACTGACAGATTTTGCCAACTTTTCTGTCAATGTTTAGATTTAAAAACACTCCTAGAAAAAAGTGGGTTGCTTAAGGGTTCTCTATGTTTAAGGGCTGTAGGGTTCCTCTGTTGTAGGGTTCTAGATGAGATCACAGGTTTGTATTAATGTGCTCATTCTGATATGTTATCGTTTCTATAGTAACAGCTCATTCACAGGGTTTTTTCAAAACACTTCATCTTCACCGATTTCACATGGATTCATAGAAAAAAAAACTGATGTTTAAAAAAAATATCCGTATACGTCTGTCCGTCTGTCCGTTGCTTTAACGTTTCAGGAATACTCCTGTCAATACATCCTGGTTATCACCTAAGCATGCAGTTTTTGAAAGGACAACAGATCGATGGAGATAACATTCCCACTGGTGACAACTGCAAACCTTCGAAATACGCTTCAGGTCACGTCTGTTTGTGCCAGGACACGTCCAGCATAATTACTGTAATGTCTTGTTTGGCTAACATGTTTTAAGTAAAGTTCATCAAAAACATGCAGGTCATTACGGTCCAGCCAATGGCATGATAAAGCGGTTAGCGTGCTGCCTAGCGCTGGTCTCTGGCTTTGGAGCCCTCCTGGGTGTATCCGGTGCTGGAGGATCGATAGCTGGAACCACTGGAACGGATCAAAGCTGAGGAGTGAATGATGGACGGGACTGGTTTCAAAGTGCACACTGAGCCTTTTTCCCTAGTGACTAATTGACCAAGGGACTAATTGATGGAGTCATCGATTGGGGAGCGCAGCATGTAAACGGCCACTAATGAGCCTGACAGCTTCAGGATTCAGAGCATCGGCTCACTACTGCAAGTCTTCACAAACTCATATGTCATATGTTATGAAGTAGTATGGGCTTGTGTCGCATTTTGCATAGGAGCTCTGCATTTAAACATCGTATTACGCTGGTACGAGACGTGTCACTCATAAATACCCCGGCATCCCCCAATAAAAACACAAGATGACAAGCCAATCGACACATACAGCTGGAATGATTGACAGTTGCGTTGGTGTTTTCAACTCTCCGGATATTAATACTAAAAACGGTTCCTCAAAGGTTCCTCAGAATCCTCTCTGGGTCCAGTATTCCCAGGATAGATGCCAGATCCACCATGATCCTGGGCAGAATCTAGAACCCTTAATAGTTTTTCAGCTTGTCCTATACAGTTCTAAATAGAAACAGTGGGTTTCTCTATTAGAGAGGATTCCAAGGAACCCTTGAGGAACCATTCTTCTTCTGCACTTTCTCCATTCTATGATACTCAAACATCTCCAGGTGGGAATACACACTGGAATGGAATGTCAGGCCACCTTGCACACTCAAGTTCACACCTAAGGCTAGTCACCAATCCACCTACTGGTATGTTTTTGGAAGGTTTGAGGAAATGTTTGAGAGCCTGGAGGAAACTCACATGAACGTGGGGAGTACAATCAGGATCAGGATCAGGATCGAACCAGGGACTCTGGAGCTGTGACTGGAGCGCTAATTAGAATGATGTGTAATGGAGAAACCCTATGTAGGGTTCTACATAGGACCTTTCCTCTAGGGTTCCTCTAGACAGAGAAGCTGAAGGGTTCACCATTCAGGGTTCTAGATTTAGAGGAACCCTAGAGGAAAGGAAATCATTCAATAATAATGATAATAATAATAATAATAATAGTAACTTTTTGTAAAAATTTCAAATGGGATACATTACCTTTTAACAAAATTACACTAGTAGAAAAAGGGCTCCTTAAAGATTTTACTAGGAAGTTCTTCTACATAGAACCTTCAGGGGTTTCCATTTCCACAGAGGGATAAATGGAAAACTCTTTTATACATAAGAAAATGTATTTTATATTATATGACTATATACAGTTAGTGAATTAACTCCACACTGGTATGTAGCTAGCTGGCTTAAGTGATGGTGTGCTAACTAATGTTCTACAACCATTCTTTATTTATTTATTTATTTATTTCAAAATGCAACTCATGTTTGCCCAAAGTTGGGTTTCTTCCTGCCTGGAGCTTTACATCATTGGTCCACGAGGTTCTAACTAGACACGCGTGCCAAAATCCATCAGATCCACAGCTATGCTTGGATTCCACTCGGCTTCTGTCTGGAAGCAATCGGACTGAATCGACTTTATTTATCCTCAAGCGAGCAATTCAACCATCGCTGGACTTTCCAGCAGTGTTAAAAAAAAAAAAAAGACACACACACACACACACACACACACACACACACACACACACACACACACAGTGCATCAAATTAATGTCACTACACCAACAAACAAAGGGCAGAAAGAGTATACAGAAACCACCGCTGCAATGCAATGCCATGATCTGTATCGGTTCAGTGCTCCAAATATTCGTATCTGTAGTCAGATTTAAACCTGAAATGGGCGTGGCCTAAACAGGAAGTTTTTTTTAGTTCTTTTTTGTTTAGACAGACACGTCCACAGGACTGTTTTGTTTTAAATCCCACTCACACTGTTAGGGTTACAGAAAAGGCTCAAGAGGATCACGACCTTGCTCATGACCTCACGGCCTCTTCATAACGCACTTCTGTACAACATAAAATCATGTGCGTACTTTAAAACGGTGCATGTTATTGTGTCAGAGACAGTTTTATTGGTGAACGAGTGACGTCTGACACGCGGCTGTAACATTAACGCAACGAGGTCTATGAATATTTCAGCAGCACTCGACCGAGAAGCGGTACAGACAGAAATGTGAAATAATCACGGAGGAATGTGGATTCGCTCAAAGACCACGGGATAAACTGTCGTCGAATCGGTTAAAGTGGATATTCCACATCTGTTCGTTTGGCGGATGACTTTATCCAAAGCGCCTCGGGTCCGGGAACAGAGCTGAGCAGCTGAGGGCTATGCGTCTTGGTCAGGAGCCCAGTAAAGGCTCCAGAGTGGGCTACCAAATGGCGGGCTACCAAACTAAAGTTTCACCCTAATGTCAGGAGATTCCAGGTCTTAATCCTGATGATGCCGTAGCCATCCATAACTCTTCCGGTCTGTGGATTGGAACTAGGACGAACTTCCTGTTCCCTGTATACTGCTTGTCTTTTTCAATCATGATATAAATAAGACCAACAGCTAGCCAACATGATTAAAAAGAACTTTAGCAAGCGTGGATCAGTCTGTTTTATGATGCCGTGCTCTTAATCGCCGTGCTCGACGGGGCGGGGCTTCCTGGGGGTTGTTTAATCATGCATAAGAACAGCTCAAATTAGAAAACTGTAGACGCAGAAGAAGGTTTAATTAAAGAAATAAATAACTGTTGGCAAAAACCAAGTGCATGAGTCACTTAGTCCACAGGCTCAGTTTTTTTTACTGCAAAAAGTGCATAATAATACATTTAAAACCTTTTCAAAAATGTTTTTACTTACAAATGACTGTATGTGTACAGAAGGGCAAAAAAAATCTCTTTTTGTACAAATAGCTGCATAACGTACATCATTTTACACTCGTAAATCATTAAAAATATATATATTTCTGATGTTTTTCCTATTATTATTATACAAAACATTTGTCAAATGTTAGGAGACTAAATGATAACTTTCAAGATGAGTAGCTGTCGTATAATAACAGAGAACAACAAGTGCGGAATGAATATGAAATAAAATAAATTAAAGTGAATAAAAGAATACAAAATTATTTTGATTCTAATTAAATAATATAGTAAAGCAATAAAAACAATTTGTATTATTATTATTATTATTATTATTATTATTATTATTATTGCTATGTTTTTATCAGGATATGAAATATTTAACAAGAATTATTATTATTATTATTAGTAGTAGTAGTAGGTGTGTAATAGTTACAAGAAATACTACTACTAATAATAATAAATATACAAGCGTTTAAAACATAAACACACGAGGTATAAACGAGGTTATAAGGTTTATAAACGCTTCAGTACAGTTATAATTAGAAAAATAAATAAATAAAAACACTGTAGTTTCTCAGACACTTGCGTATGTCACCCAGCAGCAGTTTAATTAACTTCGCCTGGGGTGAAGACGCTGTACACACCGTCACATGCCGTCACACGCCGGAGTCCAAACCCTACACAGCTTCTTCATCCTGATATCACTCTTCCTCAGCTCCCTCTTTATTCTGTTTAGCGAAAATACGGCACGTATTGAAAAGCAGGAGCTGTTACATTTTCATCTGCATCACATTATCACCACCCTCACGTCCAGATCCGCACTTTTCCTTAAACCGAAATCCGGCTCCGCACTTTGTACGGACGTCTCGTCGGAGCGTAGCGTTCCGTATTCACGGCTCTCGTGTCGTACACGCACCCTGCATTACGGATTTTCCTGAACGCCATTCGGTTCTCTCCGGATTTAAACAGACCAGCGCTTTGTTTGCATTCATACGAACCAGGATACAGAATTTATTAAAGTATTAGAGGACATATGAAAAGAGGTAGCGCCGTTTCTGAAATCGATGCTAATAAAAATAAAACTAAAAAACACGTTTTGCTGTCGGAGCTCACGATCGGGCGTGACGTAGCTCAATTATACAACTTTCTGATTAGAATATTTCATTTAAATAATTGGTGTAAAAATAATAAATTGTTTAATATGTCCTTTAAAACATACAAGATTGTGTTCTTCGCTAATAATAGCCAGGTTAACTAGCAGCCCAGATAGTCACGTAACCGCTAGTCAACTAGCATTAAAACTAGCACAGTGTCACCGGTTCACGTAAGCTGGTTGGGTTTTGTTTTGGTTTGTTTTGTGAGATTTATTCAACAACAAACGAACTTCTCCAAATATACCATAATAGCCGACGTTAGAAAAGTGCTAATTAACTGTTAAAGAAAACTAGCTCACACTCTGTCATTAACTCGGGTCAACAACATTGGATTAGAAATTTAGGAAAGTTAGCTAGCTAACGACTCGTGAGGGATTTCCCTGATTCCATGACATCCTCCGCAGCTTGGAAGTCCTACTAGTAGTCGGGAAAGCGATCCCAACCCCGAGTTCATCACATGATGTCAAAGCAACATGGCCTCTTTCACCGCCAACAGGAAATAAAAATATATCACTGCTTTAGTTTTAAATAGAGATTAGAGTCGAATTTGCTGCTTGAGCTCATTCAGCATCATAATTAATGGTAATATAGAATATTGTTATTTATATGATATTTTATATAAGTTATAAAATAATCATTTAAATATATAATAATAATAATAATAATAATAATAATAATAATAATAATAATTAGAGCTGCAAGCAGTGATGATAGGGCAACACAGAGCGCAGTGGGCAATATACATTTAAGTACGTAAATATAGGAGAACTACGTCAAAATCATTTGTATTTGCCAGACTTCCTGTTGCCAGCAGGTGGCGCTATGACTATAACTGTATTCAGGTCAGGACTCTTATCAAACATGTGAAGTTTGGGGCAGATTGGACATTGCATGCCTGAGTTACAACAACTTCCTGTGTCATGGCGAAACGTCAAAATCTGTCAGGCCGCCAGGGACACGTCCTTCCACGAAAACTCAAGATCTTTGCAATTTAGCATCGCAAAAGCCTTAAGATCACGCTCAGCAAATTTGAAGATGATCCAATTAAAACTGTAGGAGGAGTTTGTTAAAGTACGACGCCTGAAAATGGCAAAAACTGCACAAAAAATCAGAGGAAATTCACTTCCTGTGGCGTTTAGGGCTTCGCTCCAAGACACTTTTTTGTAGGTTTTGGGACATTACATGTGTTTACCAAATTTCGTACAGGTATGTGAAACGTAGGGGGAGGGACGCTTCCGTTGAAATTGCGTAGGTGGCGCTATCGAGCTCTGAGCTATCGAGCTAATTCTGAAACTCATATCAGATATAAATGTTCGCCAGTTCTGACGTTTTGCAAAGTCTCATGAGTTTTCGAGCACGTTTAGGGCCTCAAAAATACGATTCATTTCGGAGAAGAGGAAGAAGAAGAAGAAGAAGAAGAAGAAGAAGAAGAAGAAGAAGAAGAAACAGAGCAATGACAGTAGGGTCTTTCTACCATAGGTGCTCAGAACCTAATAATAATAAACTCCTCTTCTTCTTCTTCCTCTTATTATTATTATTATTATTATTATTATTATTATTATTATTATTATTATTATTATTATTATAATACAGGATATTGTTTATCATTATTATTATTAGTGATAGGATTCCTAGACTCCTGGTGATTGCTGTTTAATTTTAATGACTTCTGTTTCTCTGTAAGCTCTGTTGAACATTTAGACTTTTTGTTTTTTTTTCCAGTAAATCAGCATAAATATTGAAATAACCTCATCTCAGTTAACTGCTGATGCCAGAATCCCAGCAGCTCCGAGTCGCCCGAGACGTTCCGTCACTTACAAGCGAGCACTTGTACAAACATCTCGCTTACGTTAGCTGATCACAGAGCAGGTATCTGAGTAGCTAAGTGATTTCATAACCTTTCACATCACGCTTTTACACAGTGTCACACAACGGGAGAAACCGAGCTGCTTCATAAATATGCATTAGCTGCAGATCTGCATACGGAGTGTGTGTGTGTGTGTGTGTGTGTGTGTGTGTGTGTGTGTGTGTGTGTGTGTGTGTGTGTGTGTGATAATGTGTGATAGTGTGTGTGAGAGAGTGTGTGTGTGTGTGTGTGTGTGTGTGTGATAATGTGTGATAGTGTGTGTGAGAGTGTGTGTGTGTGATAGTGTGTGCTTGTCTGTGTTATACTAGCTCTGATATATATAGTGTGTGTGTGATAATGTGTGTGTGTGTGTGTGTGATATTGTGTGTGATAATGTGTGTGTGTGTGTGTGTGATATTGTGTGTGATAATGTGTGTGTGATAGTGTGTGTGTGTTATAGTAGCTCCGATATATATATATGATAGTTATGATAGTGTGTGTGTGAGAGCGTGTGCGAGAGCGTGTGTGAGAGTGTGTTATAGTGTATGATAGTTATGATAGTGTGTGTGCGAGAGCGTGTGTGAGAGTGTGTTATAGTGTATGATAGTTATGATAGTGTGTGTGTGAGAGCGTATGCGAGAGCGTGTGTGAGAGTGTGTTATAGTGTATGATAGTTATGATAGTGTGTGTGTGAGAGTGTGTGTGAGAGTGTGTGTGAGAGTGTGTTATAGTGTATGATAGTTATGATAGTGTGTGTGCGAGAGTGTGTGTGAGAGTGTGTTATAGTGTATGATAGTTATGATAGTGTGTGTGCGAGAGCGTGTGTGAGAGTGTGTTATAGTGTATGATAGTTATGATAGTGTGTGTGCGAGAGCGTGTGTGAGAGTGTGTTATAGTGTATGATAGTTATGATAGTGTGTGTGCGAGAGTGTGTGTGAGAGTGTGTTATAGTGTATGATAGTTATGATAGTGTGTGTGCGAGAGTGTGTGTGAGAGTGTGTTATAGTGTATGATAGTTATGATAGTGTGTGTGCGAGAGCGTGTGTGAGAGTGTGTTATAGTGTATGATAGTTATGATAGTGTGTGTGCGAGAGCGTGTGTGAAAGTGTGTTATAGTGTATGATAGTTATGATAGTGTGTGTGCGAGAGCGTGTGTGAAAGTGTGTTATAGTGTATGATAGTTATGATAGTGTGTGTGTGAGAGTGTGTGTGAGAGTGTGTGTGAGAGTGTGTTATAGTGTATGATAGTTATGATAGTGTGTGTGTGAGTGTGTGTGTGAGAGCGTGTGTGAGAGTGTGTTATAGTGTATGATAGTTATGATAGTGGGTGTGCGAGAGTGTGTGTGAGAGTGTGTTATAGTGTATGATAGTTATGATAGTGTGTGTGTGTGAGTGTGTGTGAGAGTGTGTGTGAGAGCGTGTGTGAGAGCGTGTGTGAGAGTGGTCCAGTGAGTCCATACGAATACGACGCGACAGCATTAACACCTCACGACCTTCATGAAATTCCAGCAGATCAGCATCACGTAGCTGAAAACACACTGGTTTCCGGCATCATCTCGTCTTTCTCCGTGTCGCTCGAACAGCGCCGAGGAACAGCTTCTGCATAAACCTAATTATTCTTTCACACCTTCAGGTGGTGTGTTCAATAATTTAAAGGCTCCTTTGTAGAAACGGCGTCCAGGCATCCGGCGATGAGAAGAAACCTCGGCGTGAAAACTTCCCCCTCCATCTTCTAGAATCAATCATCACGCGCCGCCCTCGCAGCTTTCTTATCATTCTTTATAAATCAGACGGCGTGAAGGTTACAACGCCGGACCCTTAAGAAAAGCTTTTCGGCGGGACGTCGTACTTTTATCCATTTATAGCTACATGTACAGTACAGCGGTACAGAATCGCAGGTTTATACACTGTTCATGCGCTCGGTCTGATACGTTATGGTTTCTATAGTAACGGCTCGTTCACAGGGAATATTTTCCGTGTTTGTTTAACATCTATGAAAGGAGTCTCCAGCGTCAGCGCAGTGTCCGAGCTTTCCCGACACCTTCAGGTCTTCAGGACAGACGAGTTTACGCTTCTTCTTTTTTTTTTTTTTTACGGGTTTCTCGTTAAAAGATTTGTGACAAGCTGCGTTTTTTTTTTTCCGAGAGAGAGAGAGAGAGAAAAGAGAGAGAGGCTGGTGAGGGAACGAGTGTTTGGAGCTGATAGATTAAAAAAATATAAAACGATGTGTTTTATAATGTAATCATCAGTAAGTTGCTGTGGTGTAAGAGGAATAAAACACTCCAGGACTCCAATTTTTCATTTTCCTCGTAAAAAGATTTCCAGATTCCTCGGGTCGGAGTTTTCCGAAACCTCGGGACGCCTCAGAATTCTTTTCTGGAGCATTAGCACAGCGCTCTCATCTCACCTCGGTGCCTCTGTATCAACACCCCGAGCTCCCGGAGGCGCTGAGGGAATCTGCTGAGTCGGCGAGTGCCTCTATAATACCTAAAACAATCCAAATATCTCGAGGCAGTCATGCAAACATACATCGCCTTCTCTGTAACGTAGCGCATTTTTCTCACTTTGCAGAAAGAGGAAGTAAATGACATGCCAGCTCTGTTTACCGAATCCATCCGACTGGAACGTGGCCGCTATTGAGCGCCTGTCACGCCGGTTTTAGCGGCAGTGGATAAAATCAAATGTTCTGCCTCTATACGTGGCACGCAGCTAAGCTCTTCCTTTTTCTCCGTTTTTTTTTTTTCTTTCAGACTAAACCACAATAAGAGATGTTACAGTACACGCTGCAGCAGCTGCTGTAAAAAAAAAAAAAAGAGATGCATTACCCTCACAAGTTTCGGTGCACTGAAGTCAATACTTTTTATCCCCCCCCCCCCTTACCCCCACCCCCCCCGATGTGAAAAATGAGCTGACACTGTGACTCGGAGTCGAAGGCACCTCGCACAAAGAGCGCTCCATAAACACGGTTTTAAAAACAGCATTTTGTTGTTTTTTTTTACAATCGCATTTTCAATCCGGGAATCTTAGCGTGCCGGCTGTGTTCCGATCAACAACCCTGTGTCCTAACTAGAGAACTGTGTCCAAATTGTCTATAGAAACCTGGTCCAGTCATTTAATCCCAAAATCCTGACTCTTATGGTTGACGCGCGCCGCTTGTTTCGTCCATCAGTGAATAAATAAATAAATAAATAAATAAATAAATAAATTCACTGGAGTGATCCGTGATCTTTGTCCTGAATTTACACGACTGCAGTAAAACGCAGTCTCTGACTGTAGTAGCCTCCTTTTAACCTCTTCCTGGATTAGTGCAACAGCCTTAGCTAGCAAACCGGCATTATATGTATAATATATTACCACATGCACCTCATATAGACCATAAACATAGCTGTGGATGTTTATCCAAAAGCGCTGTCGGCCCTCTTCCGCATACATGAGCTCACAGACTGCCACGATTGGCTAGTGTCGCTGTGATTGACAGAGAGAGAGAGAGAGAGAGAGTAAGTAAGCCCCTCCCACCCAGAGACGGCATGGACAATCATGCCACACCCTCTCTCGGACTGGCCGTGACATCGTCCGGATTCGAACTCGCAGACTCCGGACGATAGGGCGGACAGCGGTTTATTTTTCTCTTGCTTTTTCTGTTCTGCGCCGTTCCGTCCGTTTGCTCTTATTTTCTCATCTACGTGTTCTCTCCATCTTTTCTTTCCGCCGCGTCCTCGTGCACCGGTCGTCACATTTCTGCCAGATCTCAAACTGAAAAAACTAAAGCGTCACTGTGTCTAAGACGTCTAACGTCCCCCCCTTTTGAGTCATATCTTATTAAAGTCCCTCCACACACACACACACACACACACACACACACACACACACACTGACAGCACTGACAAACTGTAGCTCTAACAGCATCATTCATCACAGCGCACAAAAAGAAAAACACTTCTATTTACCATCCAGCATCGAGGGCACATTGTGTGGTTTACGTCTCTCAGGATCCAGAGAGAGAGAGAGAGAGAGAGAGAGACGGGGTTCTAGTCGTCATGGAAACATGGCTTTTTTTTGTTGTTGTCTGAATATTAACGTCGCCTAATAGATCTTTGCAGAAGCTAGCAAGAGCTTGTGACAGTTATGAAAAGCCTCTTTGAGAATGAAAGCAGCTCGGGCGGCGGAAGAGATGATAAAACACGTCTTCAAAGCCGCCGCTCTGTACCATCCCATCCCTCCTTCTTACGCAGAAATCCCTCTTTTCAGACGCCATGCTAAGTGATTCTTCATAATCGGGGTTAGCGTGTTCAAGAAAACCTTACCGTATGAATGTGATATTTACATAGTATTTATATTCACACAAAACAACCCTGCACTATACACTTCCTCCCTGCATTATACACTTCCTCCTTTCATTATACACTTCCTCCCTGCATTATACACTTCCTCCTTTCATTATACACTTCCTCCCTGCATTATACACTTCCTCTTTTCATTATACACTTCCTCCCTGCATTATACACTTCCTCCTTTCATTATACACTTCCTCCCTGCACTATACACTTCCTCCTTTCATTATACACTTCCTCCCTGCACTATACACTTCCTCCTTTCATTATACACTTCCTCCCTGCACTATACACTTCCTCCTTTCATTATACACTTCCTCCCTGCACTATACACTTCCTCCTTTCATTATACACTTCCTCCTTTCATTATACACTTCCTCCCTGCACTATACACTTCCTCCTTTCATTATACACTTCCTCCCTGCACTATACACTTCCTCCTTTCATTATACACTACCTCACTGTATTATACACTTCCTCCTTTCGTTATACACTTCCTCCCTGCACTATACACTTCCTCCTTTCATTATACACTTCCTCCTTTCATTATACACTTCCTCCCTGCATTATACACTTCCTCTTTTCATTATACACTTCCTCCCTGCATTATACACTTCCTCCCTGCATTATACACTTCCTCCTTTCATTCTACACTTCCTCCCTGCATTATACACTTCCTCCTTTCATTCTACACTTCCTCCCTGCATTATACACTTCCTCCTTTCATTATACACTTCCTCCTTTCATTCTACACTTCCTCCCTGCATTATACACTTCCTCCTTTCATTCTACACTTCCTCACTGTATTATACACTTCATCCTTTCATTATACACTTCCTCCTGTCATTCTACACTTCCTCACTGTATTATACACTTCCTCCCTGCATTATACACTTCCTCCTTTCATTATACACTACCTCACTGTATTATACACTTCCTCCCTCCATTATACACTTCCTCCTTTCATTATACACTTCCTCCTTTCATTCTACACTTCCTCACTGTATTATACACTTCCTCCCTGCATTATACACTTCCTCCTTTCATTATACACTACCTCACTGTATTATACACTTCCTCCCTCCATTATACACTTCCTCCTTTCATTATACACTTCCTCCTTTCATTCTACACTTCCTCACTGTATTATACACTTCCTTCCTGCATTATACACTACCTCACTGTATTATACACTTCCTCCCTGCATTATACACTTCCTCCTTTCATTATACACTTCCTCCTTTCATTATACACTTCCTCTCTGTGTGTGCAACAAACCATACCGTATGAATGTGATATTTACGTAGTATTTATATTCACACAAAAAAAAAATTGACATTCCGATGTTTAAGATGTTGTGTTCTACTGTTTGTTGCGTAACGAGAGTCAGGAATAAAACACTGTGCGTGTGGTGCTGTTGGAGTAAAATAATAAATAATGGTGTGGTTCTGTAAGCTATAAACTCCTCTGTCCTGAAGACTTAAAGTTACAGCTTTACCTCTGACTGTTCCAAAGCGCAGACACTGGAGACTCTTTCCATAAATGTTAAACAAACACATTTCTCCTCACAGAAAACCTCACTGTATCAACAATGAATGAGCTGTTACTATAGAAACGAAAACGCATTACAACAAACGAATTAATAAATGTACTTTCTGTCAGTTACGGTTTTGCGTCATTAGCAGTTTGGTTAGACTAAAGGTCACAGCCTGAAGGTTGTCCTCTCTCTCTCTCTCTCTCTCTCTCTCTCTCTCTCTCTCACACACACACACACACACACACACACACACAAACACACACACACACTCCCACACAATCACACACAAAAACACACACTCACACACGAATAAGGATGTTATAACGCGGTCGTGCTGTTGTCTGTGTTTTTAACACCAAGCAGCTGGCAGTGCTCTTTCAGAGACCGGCGCTAACAATATGTTCTGGGGGAAAAAAGGTAAAAAAAAAGAAAATTCAGCATCAAATTGTGCAGCGTCCAAATAACAGCGGCCTCCAAACTCCTCACTCTGAGTCGGGGCGCGTCTGCTCGCGCTGATAAACACTCCTGCAGGGAGAGATCTGAGAAACGCTCACAGCCTCCTCAATGCTGTTTATTAATGCGTGTGTGGGGTTTAAACCTGCTGCTGGCTAACGCACACTTCCTCCCTGCATTAGGACACTTCCACCTTTCATTATACACTTCCACCTTTCATTATACACTTCCTCTTTTCATTACACACTTCCACCTTTCATTATACACTTCCTCTTTTCATTATACACTTCCACCTTTCATTATACACTTCCACCTTTCATTATACACTTCCTCCTTTCATTATACACTTCCTCCTTTCATTATACACTTCCTCCCTGAATTAGGACACTTCCACCTTTCATTACACACTTCCTCCTTTCATTATACACTTCCTCTTGTCATTATACACTTCCTCCTTTCATTATACACTTCCTCCCTGAATTAGGACACTTCCACCTTTCATTACACACTTCCTCCTTTCATTATACACTTCCTCTTGTCATTATACACTTCCTCTTTTCATTACACACTTCCTCCTTTCATTACACACTTCCTCCTTTCATTATACACTTCCTCTTTTCATTATACACTTCCTCTTTTCATTATAAACTTCCTCCTTTCATTATACACTTCCTCCCTGCTTTATACACCGCCTCCTTTCATTATACACTTCCTCTTTTCATTATACACTTCCTCTTTTCATTATACACTTCCTCCTTTCATTATACACTTCCTCCTTTCATTATACACTTCCTCTTTTCATTATACACTTCCTCTTTTCATTACACACTTCCACCTTTCATTATACACTTCCTCCTTTCATTATACACTTCCTCCTTACATTATACACTTCCTCCCTGCATTATACACTTCCTCTTTTCATTATACACTTCCACCTTTCATTATACACTTCCTCCTTTCATTATACACTTCCTCTTTTCATTACACACTTCCTCCTTTCATTATACACTTCCTCCCTGAATTAGGACACTTCCACCTTTCATTACACACTTCCTCCTTTCATTATACACTTCCTCTTGTCATTATACACTTCCTCCTTTCATTATACACTTCCTCCCTGAATTAGGACACTTCCACCTTTCATTACACACTTCCTCCTTTCATTATACACTTCCTCTTGTCATTATACACTTCCTCTTTTCATTACACACTTCCTCCTTTCATTACACACTTCCTCCTTTCATTATACATTTCCTCTTTTCATTATACACTTCCTCTTTTCATTACACACTTCCTCCTTTCATTATACACTTCCTCTTTTCATTATACACTTCCTCTTTTCATTATAAACTTCCTCCTTTCATTATACACCGCCTCCTTTCATTATACACTTCCTCCCTGCATTATACACTTTACTTTTAGCAGACAGACAGACAGACAGACAGATAGACAGATAGATAGACAGACAAATAGATAGACAGAACAGACAGACAGATAGATAGAAAGACAGATTTTTTATGAAAAGTATCCTTATCACTCCGGTCTTCTTTCTTTTGCCCTTCTGTTTTCTGCTAAACTGCATGCTAACACTTATTAAACTTTTTGTGTACTATAAACGTTAAAAAAATGACGCCTTTGAAGTATCGCTGATGTCCTCACTATTCAACATCAGAGCGAGCAAAAAATGATAATGAATAAAAATAAATACATTCAAAAGTGTGAAAAAGCAGCTTAATCTTCTTTCCTGTAATCCGTATGCTAGTGTTAGCATTAGGACTAGCAAACCCTAATGATAATATTTATTAGCATACATTAGGATTAGCATTAGCCTTCCCATGTATGGCGTATCCTCACCGCTGTGAGATGAAGTCTTTTTTTTTTTCCAGAGTCAGATCAAATTCTTAGAATATTTTCTGATGTTTTTTGACACCACTTAGCCCTCGGTGCGCTAACTCGACCTTTGGTGCTCGCTCCGTTGTTTTATTTGTCTTCAGAGCGCTAACAAAGCACATTCCGGGTCAGGGATTGTGCAGAACAGCTGGCGAGTGATGGCTGCTAGTCACGATGTCCGAGCTAATGTACAGAGTTATTTTGATCCCATTACAAACAGAAAAAACAAAACCTGAAGCTTTAGCGGCTTTCTGACCAGACAGGAGCCGGTTTCCTTTTCTTCGTTTAATGTTTTTAGATTAACACCAGAGCCAATTAGCGTTCCGGGTCGCGGCGATCAGAAGGAAAGTGTAAAACCGCTCTCATTAGCTGCAGCATATGACATTGTTTAATCCTCATTAGCAGTTAAGGGCCTCGACGTGGAGCTGCTGGATATTAAAATAAATAAATAAATAAATAAATAAATAAAAGCGAGCGCTGTAAACGAGCCGTTTTCGTTTCGCCGCGTGCCGGTGGAGACGTGTTTACCGAGGCTGAGACGAGGGATTTTTTTTCCCCCTTCAAAGCTCGGTGAGTTTTATTCAACGTTCACAGAGCAGTTGGTTAAACAAGCAGTGAGAGCCACGACTCCCAGGATCACAACACCGCACCGCCTTTCTGTGAGCTTCAGAGGCTCCGAGAAATGAAATATCACGGAGTTATTTCACTGTGGAGCCATGCTGTGTGTGTGTGTGTGTGTGTGTGTGTGTGTGTGTGTGTGTGTGTGTGTGTGTGTGTAACAGAGTAAAAGACTGCTACTGGTTCCTAATGTGCTTCTAGTGGTCTGTAATGGTACTTTAATGAAATGTCATGTTTTGGTAATCATATCCAATTTTATTCCACTGGTATTTAATAGTGATCAGAAAATTTGTAATGGAAACCCGCAAGAATCTGATGGAAACCATTAGAGATTTTTTTCTTTTTTTAATGGATTATAATGTATTTTTAGCGCGGATATCAAAAATGAGCTCAGCATTCTATTGTAATCGATCCATTAAAAAAAAATGATATCAAAGTCAAAGCTGCTCGTACATCAGAGCGAGCAAAAAATGATAATGAATAAAAATAAATACATTCAAAAGTGTGAAAAAGCAGCTTAATCTTCTTTCCTGTAATCCGTATGCTAGTGTTAGCATTAGGACTAGCAAACCCTAAAAAAATGAGCTCAGCATTCTAGGTAAACAACTGAATGTAATTCGGAAATGTAACTAATATTACTATTGTTGCTACTGATAAAAATACATACAATTTTCATTTCTTTCACTGCTTAAAGATCCGATCTTAGTGATTCGACTCGTCTAGACCAGAGGTTCTCAAACCTTTGACCAGCAGCAGCTCACAACTGTAGATTTTATTATTGCAGGACGATGTTATTAACATAGCCTCAAACAAAATGTCACCGAGACTCCATCACACTTGTCTCATGCTACAGGCTCTGCTATTTAGTGAAGTTTAACCCTGTAATTTACGCCAGTTACGAGTCAGTCACACAGCGTAAAGTCTAGCAGCTCGATTCGCGTGGTTCTCGACGTATCTTTGTTCAACTTTGCTCGAGGTTAATATCATTAATCAGGGTTGCCAGGTTTCAGCAACATATCCGTCCCAAGTGCATCTCAAAAACCACACGAAAGACCTGAAACTAGCCTGAGAGACTCAGGAATTTGTAAAGGGAGACATTTTCCTTATTTCTCCACACGTATTTCTGATGTACAGTACGTCCATTATCCACTCTATTATCCCTCTTTCTCTCTCTCAATCTTTGCAATATACCATATCTTACAATAGAAATGGTTCAGTACATCATAGACACGCACACTGCAATTTGCCTGTGTTTGTAAATGTATTAGATTTAAGTCTGATTATTTGCTATAAAACGAGATCTTCTGGGCCGCAGAATATTTTTAAACTAGACCAATCTGGCAACCCTGTCATTAACCGTCCCGTCCGCTGCTCCTCCCGCGAGCACGGAGCGGCGTGATTCCTGCCCCAGTGGACCTCTATTAGCGCTTGTTTGTTGCAGTTCCCACGTTTGACCACTAGGTGCACGCTGTACACCGTTACACAACATCGAGACAAAGGTCATTATTATTTCAAGGCAATTTAAAATGTATGGAGTTGTGAACGAGGACTTTATGACGATCAACGTTTGCTGAACGTCTGATATAAACGTTGAGGCCCCGCAAAACATGCCCTTATGGACGAGTCGCCACTTTGTTTGGAACATTTTGTTTTATTATATTCTAATAATGAGAATATAAACTAAACTCACCCTACTGTAGAGTCACGATCTATACTGTCCATATACATCTTCTTCAGTGTATAATCCTAAAATCTCAGGGCTCATGAAAGTGGAAACGGGATCATTAAACAGTCCCGGCTTTAAAACTTAATCAACACGTACGATTCTCTCTCTCTCTCACACACACACACACACACACACACACACACACACAAACACACACACTATCAGAATAGTGTTCCGCTATTCTGAATAACAGCGTCTAAATTCAGAACGGAGGTTGTGGCACGGGAAGGAAATTAAAAGTAAATGAAAGTATTTTCCAGACCTCGATTAAGTGTGATTGCAAAGTCTGTGAAGCAGGGAGGAGGGGTTATTTATTTATATATTTATTTATTTATTTATTTGTTCGATTAACTCAACTTCAGAGGTTCAAAGCCGCTCTGATGTGTTTACAAATTCATCCAAGAAGTTGCTCAGTCATTGAGTGAATGAATCACAGTAAATACTGACACACTAACATCAGGGACCGGACGGATATATACCAATGTATCACACCTGTAGTGCACTTTTTGCCCATTTTTTAATACCTACGAGTAATAATACAATCAATAAATATGCTCCCATTTCATATAGTTCCTATTATGTGGTGTTGTATATAATTTTAAAGTAGCAAAAAATCATGAAGAATTTCACACAGTGGAAAATGATGTCCTACACTTTGGGGTTTTGCCATGGGATTCCAAAAGTCTTAGGATTATTTTTGGTACCAAAACATACTATAACACAGTACAACAACAACAACAACAACAACAACAACAGCTTACATTTCACTAAAAGCAAATCCAAATCCATTCCAAAGCTCAGCAGTGCCACTCTTCAAAGTGAACACAACGAACGGAACAAAAACACGTCAAAAGACTAAACGACTAAGCAATAAATAATGCTCAAGGACCTTAAAATGTCACACAACTACACAACATTGCTCAAACAACCAAATACAACAGATCTGAACGTCCTCTTACTGCTACTGAGATGGAAATTCGACCCATCTACTCTAAACACTGTAAACACTTTATTAACTCACTTTATTAAGTCGCAAGCAGACCTGCTGACTTCTGATTGGTGCAGGGATTAAACAGCATCAATAACATTTAGATTGGACGAAAGGTCTTGCTTCAAACGTCCATCTTGACAGTGCATAATTAAAATATGAAACTTTTTTTTTTTTTTTTTTGCGGCGCACTGGTTTGTAATCCAAGTAAAATAAAAGCAAATAAGAACATTTTTAACTGCTAAACTCTAAAGCTATGCTTTACAATTGTGATTTTTTGTTTGTTTGTTTGTTTGTTTGTTCAGGTCAGACAAATAATTCCTAAATTATTAAGCAATATACTGTATGAGCAGTGTAATAATGAGCATAATGAGCTCCGTAGCTAGAAATAGAGCTCCAAAGTCGGCTAAAATGCCCGTCTTCTGCAGCCTCTTTCTCGAGCACTGTAGATCGCATAAGCGTGGGGCTGGTGTCATTTGAATGCTACTGAAGAGCTCTTTATTGCAGTTATTAAGTGACACATTGATGATCATTGTGATTCTGAGCTATCATGCTATCAGTCACTTCATAAGTGCAGATGATTCCTGGGTTGGTAATGCCGCAGGCTCTCCACGAAAGAACACGATCACATGACCAATGTGCTGACGCTATCTTTTATCTCTATGGACGTGACAGAAACTCAAAACTCATTTATATATGTATATTTTTTTTTCAGTTACAGCAAAGCTTTCTAAAGTGATCAACAAAGAGTGAGTGTCAATTTCCCAACCAATCAGGAAGCAAGTTCAAAGGTGGGTGAGAAAAACAAACATGGAGGACAAATAGTGCTAGAGAAAAATGAGTTGCCAGTGAGCGAATACGAGACGAATGATGACGCTGAATGCAAAATATTTCATGGCCGATATTTGAATTTTGCCGTTGAACGGATGAGTCATGGATATGTGATGTGACGTCGCACAAGCAGCTCAAATTCTTGTGATTTACTGCCTCTATGGTTACGGCGAAGACAAACAACCTTCTCATCATAGTAAACTAGCAAGAGTGTTTGTGTGTGTGTGTGCACATATGAGTGGTGGGTGGAAGTCAATAACTCATGACAGACCTGTTATCAGCAAGAAATGAAGAGGGACTCCATCTGGTAGCATCGTGTGTGTGTGTGTGTGTGTGTGTGTGTGTGTGTGTGTGTGTGTGTGTGTGTGTGTGTGTGTGTGTGTGTGTGTGTGGCCGTGAATCTCCATGGCGCAGAGACAGAGTGGGAAGTGTCATTGAATGATCGATCGCTCTTCTGGACTAACAGGGGAATGAGCACTGTGGAAGCTCACCTGTGATTGACAGCTCGCTTTGACTACCACCCTCTCACACACACACCCACACACACACACACACACACACACACACACACACACACACACACACACACTATTATGTAACCATGAGAGCAGGTAGGCAGAAACACTCCTCTCAGGATAGCAGAGATAAATTGACAAAGACAGAGTCAAGGTGGGAGGTGAGACAAACAGGTGTTTCACACTCACTCACTCTCTTACACACACACACACACACACACACACACACACACACACTCACACACACACACACTCACAACGCTGTGTCTATTACTCTAATCGTGCATTAAAACTAAAGCAAAAGTAATTTCCGCTTCAGGATTCAAACAGTAACACCAAGATGTTCTTAATTACATGCAAATTAGTTACGATGTCATAAAATGAGGAATCAGAAATGATTGGCTCTTGTGTCAAAGGGTGTGTGTTCTCTCATCCACCAAGTTTTTATAATGTAATATAAATGATTTAACCTGACAGACTCAGGTGTAAATACAAGGCTCTGCAAAGCAAGTATTTCAGCAAGCACACATCTCTCTCTCTCTCTCTCTCTCTCTCTCTCTCTCTCTCTCTCTCTCTCTCTCTCTCTCTCTCTCTCTCTCTCTCTCAGACTCGTAAAGTGCGGTGAAGAATTGCATTTCATAAACGCAATCTGTGGCGTTATTGCCACACGGCGTACGCATGCACTAAATTCTCTGCTCTGAGCGCATTATAGCGACATATAAATCGCGTCTATTACTGCGTGTTGATTCAGATTAGGGCTCAGACGGTAACGCGAGACGGCCCCGCCGATGAGGAGGGAATTTTCTTTAGCATCTTTTATCTGGAGCAAAAATCCAGCCATGTCTCCAGAACCGAGGCAGCAAATGGTTCACAAAAACACAAATAATACTTTAACGCTCATATTTAATCTTCAGTACAATACGGTTTAAATGCATTTTTGTGCAATCCTACCATACCAAACATCCAGCTTTGAATTAAAAAAAAAGATATGCAATAAAAGACACCTTCTCAGACACCTGCTAAATTCGCCAAGCTGTATAAAGGGGTGTGGCCTAATATTCTAATGAGCACAATAGATTGACAGCCCTCTGACTGAGACTCCGCCTGCAACATCACTCAAACAAACTAACCTTCATGTAGCAACAACCCAATTATAGCTACACGGTAACTAAGCATCCTTTACCCTTAACACATCCCTTTACACTTTACACATTTCTTTACCCTTTACACATCCCTTTAAACATCTCTTTAGACTTTACACATCCCTTTACACTTTACACATTCCTTTAGACTTCACACACGCCTTTACACTTTACACATTCCTTTAGACTTTACACATCTCTTTAGACTTTACACATTCCTTTACCCTTTACACATCCCTTTACACATTCCTTTAGACTTTACACATCTCTTTAGACTTTACACATTCCTTTACCCTTTACACATCCCTTTACACATTCCTTTAGACTTTACACATTCCTTTACCCTTTACACATCCCTTTACACATTCCTTTACCCTTTACACATCCCTTTACACATTCCTTTACCCTTTACACATCCCTTTACACATTCCTTTAGACTTTACACATCCCTTTAGACTTCACACATCCCTTTGTACTTTACAGATTTCTTTAGACTTTACACATTCCTTTACCCTTTATACATTCCAGTAGACTTCACACACCACTTTGCACTTTACACATTCCTTTAGCCTTTACACTTTACACATCCCTTTACCCTTTACACAATCCTTTAGACTTTACACATCTCTAGACACTTTACACATTCCTTTAGACTTTACACGTTCCTTTACCTTTTACACATTCCTTTACCCTTAAGGCATTCCTTTACGCTTTACACATTCCTTTAGACTTTACACATTCCTTTACCCTTAACGCATTCCTTTACGCTTTACACATTCCTTTAGACTTTACACATTCCTTTACCCTTAACGCATTCCTTTACGCTTTACACATTCCTTTAGACTTTACACATTCCTTTACCCTTAACGCATTCCTTTATGCTTTACACATTCCTTTAGACTTTACACATTCCTTTACCCTTAACGCATTCCTTTACGCTTTACACATTCCTTTAGACTTTACACATTCCTTTACCCTTAACGCATTCCTTTACCCTTTACACATTCCTTTAGACTTCACACATCCCTTTACCCTTTACACATCCCTTTACACTTTACACATTCCTTTACCCTTTACACATTCCTTTAGACTTTACACATTCCTTTAGACTTTACACATTCCTTTACCCTTAATGCATTCCTTTAGACTTTACACATTCCTTTACCCTTAACGCATTCCTTTACGCTTTACACATTCCTTTAGACTTTACACATTCCTTTACCCTTAACGCATTCCTTTACGCTTTACACATTCCTTTAGACTTTACACATTCCTTTACCCTTTACACATTCCTTTAGACTTCACACATCCCTTTACCCTTTACACATCCCTTTACACTTTACACATTCCTTTACCCTTAACACATTCCTTTACCCTTTACACATTCTTTTAGACTTCACACATCCCTTTACCCGTTACACATCCCTTTATACATCCCTTTACACATCTCTTTACACATCCCTTTAGACTTTACACATCCCTTTACACATCCCTTTAGACTTTACACATCCCTTTACACTTTACACCTTCCTTTAGACTTCTACATTCTGTACAAATTCCATCTGACTTTACAAACCCTTTACACATTCTTTTACACTTGACACATATTTTATACTTTTATGTTTACCCATTACTTTACACTTTACACATCCTTTACATTTTACATGCCCTGTCCTTTACACTTTAAACCAGAATAGAGCTTTTTGACAATAAACACCAGAGGTGGTTTTGGAGCACACAGAGAGGTAGCCATATGGAAAAGTACCTCATGCCCACGGTTAAATATGGTGGTGGCTCTTTAATGTTCTGGGGCTGTTTTTCTGCCAGAGGACCTGGACATTTTGTTAGGATACATGGCATCATGGACTCTATCAAATATCAACAGATATTAAATGAAAACCTGACTGCCTCTGCCAGAAAGCTTCAAATGTGCCGTGGTCGGATCTTCCAGCAGGACAATGATCCAAAACATACATCAAAATCAACACAAAAATGGTTTACTGACCACAAAATCAAGGTCCTGCCCTGGCCATCCCAGTCCCCTGACCTGAAACCCATAGAAAACCTGTGGGGTGAACTGAAGAGGAGAGTCCACCAGCGTGGACCTCGAAATGTGAAGGATCTGGAGAGATTCTGTATGGAGGAACGGTCTCAGATCCCTTGCCATGTATTCTCCAACCTCATCAGGCATTATAGGAGAAGACTCAGAGCTGTTATATTGGTAAAGGGAGGCAGCACAAAGTATTGACTAAAAGGGTGCCAATAATTGTTGCACACCTATATTTAACAAAGATTTTTTTTTTTTTTTGGATAAACCTGTGTTGTGTTCCTTGGACTTTACACGTGTTCTCTGACGTTTCATAAATAACGTCTCTCCTCTCTGTGAGAATGCTAAAAGAAACCGAGACTCGCGTTCTTTCTTCGTCAACACGTTTCTCTAGAGGATATTTGTGTCCCTTTTCCGCTCTACAAGAAAGGAGGAGTAAAAAAAGAAAAAAACATTTCACTTCCTCAAAGCGGATTACGGCCCGGCTGAAAAGGTGCACTTCAATCCTGAAAGAAAAGAAAAGAAAAAAAACAACAACAAGCAGGTTGCCAAGTCTTGGAGCCATGTAATGAAAGAAACAGGAGTGGAGTGAGGATTTGAGGTTAAGGGCGGTTTGAGACGGAGCCAGAGAAGGGCTTAGTGATGAAAGCGGCCAGGAAACTCTGTCAGAAATATAAAAACCAATGCGATGGAAACATCTGCCTGGGCTCAGTTTTGCTCTTCTGGATGAATTCTATCGTCAGACTCGTGTTGGAGTGTGTGTGTGTGTGTGTGTGTGTGTGTGTGTGTGTGTGTGTGTGTGTGTGTGTGTGTGTTAGATAATATCCATATCGTGATAAGTTATGTTTATTAAAAATAAAATTACACACTTATTTGAAGCAGCTGATTTGAATCTTTGACACTGCAAAATGTCAAAAGAAAATTTTTATATTTGATATTTTTTTTGTTTTTTTTCAGTTTTAATCATTTATTTGTTTATTATAATACAAAACATAAAAACATTTTTATAAACATTAAATAAAGTTATTAAAAAGGATTTTTTTTTTTTTTTAACAAAAGCAACAATACTGTATCGCTGGCAATTTGTTCACAAACACAAATATTGTAATACATATCGAGTATTGTAGAAATGTCATTGAGAATTCTGATATGATAAACCAAATGAGAAGGGAATAAATAAATAAATAAATAAATAAATAAATAAATAAATAAATAAATAAAAACAGCTGGATGCAGTACACGAAATGCTTTAGGTTTGTTATTTTAAGCACCGGCTCCGGGTTCGTTTGTTAAGTGCGCTTGCCAAAGACCTTTTTTTTTTTTTTTTTACCTTTGCACATTTTCTCCTACACCATATCGACGTTGTGTGTTGTGTTGTGTGTGTTGTTTTGTGTGTGTGTGTGTGTGTGTGTGTGTGAGTGTGTGTGTATGAGAGAGAGAGAGAGAGACAGAGAGAGAGAGAGAGAGAGAGAGAGAATGTCTTGGTTGTCTCATTAAACACCCCGCTGGGTGTCGGTCTCACAGAGGCCCGTCTCTCCTCTGCATTATTCATACAAGTTATTTTTGGCCACTGCTACTGATGGCGTGAGGAGGTGTGAAGAGGTGTGAGGAGGTGTGAGGAGGTGTTTGGAGATGTGAGGAGGTGTGTGGAGATGTGAGGAGGTGTGTGGAGATGTGAGGAGGTGTGTGCAGGTATGAGGAGATGTGTGGAGGTGTATGGAGGTGTGAGGAGGTGAGTGCAGGTGTGAGGAGATGTGTGGAGGTGTGTGGAGATGTGTGGAGGTGTGAGGATGTGTGTGGAGATGTGAGGAGGTATGATGAGGTGTGAGGAGATGTGAGGAGGTGTGTGGACATGTGAGGAGATGTGTGGAGGTGTGAGGAGGTGTGTGGAGGTGTGTGGAGATATGAGGAGATGTGTGGAGATGTGAGGAGGTGTGAGGAGATGTGAGGAGGTGTGAGGAGGTGTGTGGAGATGTGAGGAGGTGTGTGGAGATGTGTGGAGATGTGAGGAGGTGTGAGGAGATGTGAGGAGATGTGAGGAGGTGTGAGGAGGTGTGTGGAGATGTAAGGAGATGTGAGGAGGTGTGATAAGGTGTGAGGAGATGTGTGGAGATGTGAGGAGGTGTGTGGAGATGTGAGGAGATGTGTGGAGATGTGAGGAGGTGTGAGGAGGTGTGTGGAGATGTGAGGAGGTGTGAGGAGATGTGTGGAGATGTGAGGAGGTGTGTGGAGATGTGTGGAGATGTGAGGAGGCGAGGAACTTTCTATAACTAGTCTACTAGGATACGATATGGATATTAGCCAGACTATATTTAGTGTGTTCTAGTTAGCTCACTAAGCTACGCTGCTGTGAATGAACCTGTGGCTCGAGGAAAGTTGAGGAAAATTATCAACTACCTTACGACATTTTTTATTCTCTCTCTCTCTCTCTCTCTCTCTCTCTCTCTCTCGCTCTCTCTCTCTCTCTCTCTCTCTCTCGCTCTCTCTCTCTCTCTAAGTCACTCTGTATCGCTCGATCATGTTTTGGAGCTCAGCTATCGTGCAGCAGGGCCTTTCTTTCCTTCTTTCAATCCACTTTCTCTCTCTCTGACTCTTTTTCTCACACTGCATCTCCCTCTCATGCTTGTCATCTCTGTCGCTCTCTCTCTCTCTCTCTCTCTCTCTTTTCTCATTGCATCTCTCATTTTGAATGAACACCAGGTCGCTCTGTTGGAGCTCAGCTATCACGCAGGAGAGCTTTGTCTTTCTTGTTTTATGCATGGGTCTCTCTCTCTCTCTCTCTCTCTCTCTCTCTCTCTCTCTCATGTCTGAATCTCTCTTTCAGCAGAATCTTTTCATCATTCCATCACCTCTCCCGCATTCCCTCCACACTTCTGAAAGCTGTAAGATATTCAGCCTGGCTTTCATCTCGGCCTCCCCTGCACCATCACGTTTATACAGCATTCTTATGAAAAGTGGAACGATATTAAATATATATATATATATATTCCTTTATTTAATATTAGGGGTGTGGCCTATGGACGTGAATGAACAAAGAAGTGTATGGAGCAAAGCAGAACACCAGCATGACATCACAGTGTTTCTCTCTCACTTAGACTCCGCCCACTGACCTGAGGTCAGGTGTTGTAAAATGCTTTACTTCTTGATGACTGAATGATATTAAAATATTTAGCTAATGTTCTAGCCCCGCCCACATTCTGTTACTGTATGTTCTATTTTATTGCTCTTTCTCTCTTTCTTTCTTTCTTTCTATCCTTTCATTTGGAGTATGCAGCGGGGTCCTTTCTTTCTTTCTTTCTTTCTTTCTTTCTATCTCTCTCTCATATAAAAATCAGAATGAAACCGAGTGCACTGCAAGTTGCCAAAGCATTAAATGATGATATTTGAGAAAAAAAATTAGAAAAAAATAGGACTCTCTCTCTCTCTCTCTCTCTCTCTCTCTCTCTCTCTCTCTCTCTCTCTCTCTCTCTCTCTCTCTGTCTCTCTCTGTCTCTCTCTCTCTCAATTCAACAAGCTTTATTCTCTCTCTCTCTCTCTCTCTCTCTCTCTCTCTGTCTCTCTCTCTCAATTCAACAAGCTTTATTCTCTCTCTCTCTCTCTCTCTCTCTCTCTCTGTCATTTCAATTCAATTCAACAAGCTTTACTCTCTCTCTCTCTCTCTCTCTCTCTCTCTCAATTCAATTCAACAAGCTTTATTCTCTCTCTCTCTCTCTCTCTCTCTCTCTGTCTCTCTCTCTCAATTCAACAAGCTTTATTTTCTCTCTCTCTCTCTCTCTCTCTCTCTCTATCATTTCAATTCAATTCAACAAGCTTTACTCTCTCTCTCTCTCTCTCTCTCTCTCTCAATTCAATTCAACAAGCTTTATTCTCTCTCTCTCTCTCCCTCTCTGTCTCTCTCTCCCTCTCTGTCTCTCTCTCTCTCTCTCTGTCTCTCTCTCTCTCTCTCAATCATTTCAATTCAATTCAACAAGCTTTATTTTCTCTCTCTCTCTCTCTCTCTCTCTCATATACGAGTCTTTTTTTTCCAGGTATAAATTCATTTTGGTGTTAAAATTACACTTTTCACCCTACAAAATCGGTAGAGTTTTTCCGGCACGGTCTACTCTACGTGTCTATCTGTCAGCGTCACAGATTCGATTAATAATTACTCAGTCAGTTTCCTAGGTTCAAGAAAAAAAACAACATATAAAAGCACCTGTAAAAATTCACACGTCTTTCCTAACAATACACCAAAACGTTTCAGAGATGCAGAAATGTTCACCGGACAATGGGCCATAAATAATAAACGGCAGCGGACAATTCATAACGGAAATATTTACATTTTAAAATGAAGATTCCATATAAGGGCATCGCGCGTTTGTAGTCGGCACTTTCATCATTATTTTTTTCTTTTTAACTACCGATGTAAGTAATGTAAATATGAAATTAATCATCAAACCATTTCCATTACCAGTGAATAAATCTAATTCAATTTTTGTTTATATATATATATATATATATATAAAAGCATAAATGTAAATATAAAAGTGCAAAAAAGACATATTTATGCCTGTTGTCATGGTTATGGTGATGAAAATAACACACCTTTGTCAACCAATCAGAATTTTTTGTTGTTGTTGTTGCCATGGTGACCATTGTCAAAATTTCTATGAAAACCACAATGTTCAGCCTATTTTTACCCATGAGAGTAACAGAGTTGTGTAAAAGTGCAAAGACTTCAGTGTAAAAGGACGACTTGGAAATATTTCCAAACTTCTTGGCTCATATTCGAAATCCTTACAATACGAGCCGAATTTCAACGTGAACACGTTTCATAGTTCCTAAACATTCTCACAGCGTTTCTCACCCCGCTCTTTAGTTATACATATTTTTTTAAAAAGTCATTTAAATCAAAATCCAATTACCCGTGTGAAACATCCCGTCGGGTGGCGGAGTTGTAATTATTTAGGAAACGGTTCTCATGCTGAGTTCTCAGAGTTTCCAGAGCAATTAGGAATTAATTAAAGCGAGATATCCCACCGCACCTATGGCGTGAGGACACAAGCTAAAGATCCGTGCTCGCTCTTCATCGCCCGTATGTTAAACCTTAATTATGGCAAATTAAGCTCTGATCACTGAACGCTTCAGTTTGAACCCGAGACCACAGAAGGTGAGGAGCATCAAGAGCCAGAGAACATCGATCAGGTCCCACAAAGGAGCAGAAAACCCCAGGACACCAAAGGAACCAAATCAGCAACCAATCAGAAATCATTCAGCTTAAATCTCCTGACCTCTGATGCTTCAGATCCATTTTTTTATTTTTTACATTTTTGATGTATTTACTTTATTTATTTATTTAACTGTTTCTGTTACAGGAGCTGAGAAATCTTTCCTCGGTTATACAAATATATTTATTTAAATCAAATCTGTTAAAGAGTCACTCCTCTTTCTTTCTATCTATCTATCTATCTATCTATCTATCTGTCTGTCTGTCCATCTTTCCTCACACTGAGTCACTCCTCTTCTATCTATCTATCTATCTATCTATCTATCTATCTATCTATCTATCTATCTATCTATCTATCCATCTTTCCACACACTGAAGAGTCACTCTTCTTTCTTTCTTTCTTTCTTTCTATCTATCTATCTATCTATCTATCTATCTATCTATCTATCTATCTATCTATCTATCTATCTGTCTGTCTGTCGGTCTGTCTGTCTGTCCATCTTTCCTCACACTGAGTCACTCCTCTTCTATCTATCTATCTATCTATCTATCTATCTATCTATCTATCTATCTATCTATCTATCATTCCACACACTGAAGAGTCACTCCTCTTTCTTTTTATGTTCTTTCTTTCTTTCTATCGATCTGTCTGTCTGTCTATCCATCCATCCATCTTTCCACACACCGAGTCACTCCTCTTCCTTTTTTCTATCTATCTATCTATCTATCTATCTATCTATCTATCTATCTATCTATCTATCTATCTATCTATCTATCTATCTATCTATCTATCCATCTTTCCACACACTGAAGAGTCACTCCTCTTTCCTTTTATGTTCTATCTATCTATCTATCTATCTATCTATCTATCTATCTATCTATCTATCTATCCACATTTCCTTCTTTATAGAACAGAATCTATTCTTTATATTCTTTTTTCTTTTCCTCTTTCATCTATGTATTTGTCTGTCTGTTTAATTAATATATGTATTGACCAATCTTTATAGTCTTTCTTTCCCTCCTTCTATATGTGTTTGTTTACTGACCAATCAGAAGCCTCGTATAAATTCACACGCTCACCCCACACACACGCACACAGAACAGTCACCGTTGTTAATATAACTGTAAACGGATAAAATGTACACGCTGTGGTATAAGAGGAATAAAACACTTCAGGACGTGATGTTAAAAGGGAAAATAATCAACCACCGGATGGTAACACTGACTCGCTTCATCACACGTTAGCTAACAACCTCTTAGCTGATAAGTTAGCTAGTTAGCTAGTTAGCTAGGTAGCAACATCTGTGCTGTCTTAGCATTAGCATTAGCACAGTTTCTCCATTGATATTGAAGAATATCAAAATTCACTATTACTGATTTCTAACCCACAGTCCAGCAGTCAGAGTTTACCTGAGAGGAGAACAAAGTTTGGGAAGCTCTGAGATCATCAGTAGCTACAGCAGGTGGATGCTATCTGTAGTCTGTGTTTCATGTTTTGTTGAATTACGGTTTTAATTAACAAAATTCAGATTTCAGGGCACTCCTGTGGGAATACGGGGAACTTTCTTTTTCAAGTGTTGCTGCATGAAAGCGGTTCAGAAGTAGAAACTGCGTGACTTTGTTCTCTCTGCTTTTTAAAGAAAAGATCAGACGTGTGGAATAACATCTCATTGTCCTGCGTGACTAACACAGTGACTGTGTGTGTGTGTGTGTGTGTGTGTGTGTGTGTGTGTGTGTGTGTGTGTGTGTGAATAAAAATAAGTGAGAATATTCAGACTCCTACAGAAAATGAGTCAGCAACGTTATCGTGATTCATCTCTCAGCTCAGAGGAGCAGACACACACACACACACACACACACACACACACACACACACACACACACACACACGGCAGCGTTAACAGCCCACACAGGACGCAGCTCAAAGCGTTCAGCGTGACCACTTCTCTCAGACTCGAGCTGTCCGAGGTACAATTAGAACCCGCTGAGGTCCGGTAAGAACGGCAGAACGTCAGAAACGGGACTTGGCAGCGCTGCAGCATCGACACGGCACCTGTTAGCCAGCTTGAAACTTTTCATTATGAAACAAAAAGCAGTTTGGATCCATCTTTAGCTCAGCTTGGAACCGAGATGCGTGCCTTGTCTGGAGAACACGATCGATGCGATCGAGCAGAACCAGCAGAGTCACGGAGCGTCACCCAGGCAACGATTTCTTTGTACATTTTATAGTCGTAGTGCTGCTGATTCCCATCTACAGTTAGGTTTCAGTGAAAATACAAACAAATAACAACATTTAGAACCCTTAAGGATCCTTCAGTCATTCCTGTAGTGGAAAGTTCTATGATAGGAACCCTAGAACCAAGTGTTTTCCTATCACCTTAATTTACCAAAGAACCCTTAAGGAATATTTTTTTTTCAAAGGGTGTATGTATTAACCTGGTAATAATTATTTTCTTCTTCACACTTAGTACCTTTAACGGTTCTTCACCTGAAGGAACCCTAGGACAAAGTGTTTCCCTATCAGAGTTCATATCAGAACCTATTTTGGAAGCAAAGAACCCTTAATTTTCCAAAGAACCCTTAAAGAAGCCTTTTTGTTTTCTAAGAGTGTATGCATTAACTGGGTGATTATTTTTTTCTTAACACCAAGACCCTTTAAGGGTTCTTCAGTCGTCCCTGTGGGGACATCCCTATAGGTACTAAGGAGAACCCCGGAACTAAATGTTGCCCTAACAGAGAGTTATTTTTCACTTTTTTATTTAGAAGATAAGAACCTTTAATTATCCAGAACCCTTATAAAAAACAAAAAAAAAACAAAAAAAGGGCAACCCCCCCCCCAAAGGGTGTATGTATTAACTGGGTAATTATTTTCTTCTTAATACCGAGAACCCTTAAGGGTTCTTCTATTGTCCCTCTGGGGGAACCCTTAAAAATTTCCATGAAGAAATCTACAAACAAAGAAAATGTTTCCCAAAATCAGAAAAGGTTCAGAGAAGAACCATTTTTTGGAAGATAGAAAAGCACAATTATCCACTGAACCCATAAAGAACCTTTTTTTCCCAAAGGGTGTAGGTATTAACTGGGTAATTATTTTCAACAACCTTTAGAGAACCCTTAAAGAACCCTTTTCTCTAAGAGTGTATGTATGAACTGGGTAAGTGTGTGGTACAAACTACAGGGATTTTTTTTCTTATTAATTTATTCTTAATACCAAGAACCCTTAAGGGTTCTTCAGTTGTCCGTTTAGGAGAATCTTTAAAAGGTTCCATTTAAAAAGAGTTTTCTTATCAGAAAAAAAGGTTCCAGGTAGAACCCTTTTTAAAAAGCTAATATCTAGAACATGTCCGGAGTTTAACATTGAGCTCTTAGTACTCTCTTCAGAAAAAAAAAAAAAAAAAAAAGTTCTTCAAGGGTTCTCAGTTCTCTGATGATCCTTCTGTATTTAGAGATCTTTAAGCATACACAAACATGATGTACTCTCTAAAACCTGCTTTAAAGGCTTTATGTTTTATTCTTACTTCGCACCGTCGTACTGACGTGACATCACAGAATTCCAAGTCATTCCGATTGGGAATGCCGAGACGGATCATGTGACCGTTCAACAACTTCCCAGTGAAGTGAAGGAAGTTTTATTCGCTTTTATTAGTAAGAAACAAATCTGATATTTATTCACTCTGATCAGTTCAGGATAATGAGTGCGCTCTGATTGGCTGACGGCAGTAAGGAGGCGTGTCAGAAATAGTTTAAAAGGAAACAACAAAGCGATTGAATAAAACATACAGTACAGTATCCACAGGTCATGAGTTCAGTAATGTACAGTTCTGTCTGTTGAAAATGAGCTGTTTTTGGTGCAATATCTGAAAAAAAAAACAAAGTTCTGCCTTCAATCTCACAGATAAACCTGGTTTTATAGGTTATATATCTGTATATTCTGTCTGCCGGCCAATCATCACCCAGGATGAATACAGGATGAACGCAACACAGGCAGCCTCGGCCAAGCAGCATCCTCGTTCTAACTACACTCTGACAGAAAAGAACTCTCTGTACATTATTGTTAATAATCAGAGGTGTCAACCTGGGACAGAAAAAATGGTATGGCCCACGAAAAAAAATGAGGTATGACCCAGGTAAGAGAGGTGTGACCCAGGACAAAAAAATGAGAGGTGTGACCCAGGACAAAAAAAATGAGAGGTGTGACCAAGGGAAAAAAAAAAAGAGAGGTGTGACCCAGGCCAAAAAAAATGAGAGGTGTGACCCAGGGGAAAAAAAAAGAGAGGTGTGACCCAGGAAAAAAAAAAAGAGAGGTGTGACCCAGGAAAAAAATAAATAAACGAGAGGTGTGACCCAGGCCAAAAAAAGGTGTGGCCGATGAAAAAAATGAGAGGTGTGACCCAGGCCAAAAAAAATGAGAGGTGTGACCCTGGCCAAAAAAAAGGTGTGGCCGATGAAAAAAATGAGAGGTGTGACCCTGGCCAAAAAAAAGGTGTGGCCGATGAAAAAAATGAGAGGTGTGACCCAGGCCAAAAAAAATGAGAGGTGTGACACAGGCCAAAAAAAATGAAAGGTGTGACCCAGGCCAAAAAAAGGTATGGCCGATGAAAAAAATGAGAGGTGTGACCCAGGCCAAAAAAAGGTGTGGCCGATGAAAAAAATGAGAGGTGTGACCCAGGCCAAAAAAAATGAGAGGTGTACCCCAGACCAAAAAAAATGAGAGGTGTGACCCAGCCCAAAAAAAAGGTGTGGCCGATGAAAAAAATGAGAGGTGTGACCCTGGCCAAAAAAAAGGTGTGGCCGATGAAAAAAATGAGAGGTGTGACCCAGGCCAAAAAAAATGAGAGGTGTGACACAGGCCAAAAAAAATGAAAGGTGTGACCCAGGCCAAAAAAAGGTATGGCCGATGAAAAAAATGAGAGGTGTGACCCAGGCCAAAAAAAGGTGTGGCCGATGAAAAAAATGAGAGGTGTGACCCAGGCCAAAAAAATGAGAGGTGTGACCCAGGCCAAAAAAATGAGAGGTGTGACCCAGGCCAAAAAAAAATTAGAGGTTTGACCCAGGCCAAAAAAAATGAGAGGTGTGACCCAGGCCAAAAAAAGGTGTGGCCGATGAAAAAAATGAGAGGTGTGACCCAGGCCAAAAAAATGAGAGGTGTGACCCAGGCCAAAAAAATGAGAGGTGTGACCCAGGCCAAAAAAAATTAGAGGTGTGACCCAGGCCAAAAAAAATGAGAGGTGTGACCCTGGCCAAAAAAAATGAGAGGTGTGACCCAGGACAAAAAAAATGAGAGGTGTGACCCTGGCCAAAAAAAATTAGAGGTGTGACCCAGGACAAAAAAAATGAGAGGTGTGACCCTGGCCAAAAAAAATGAGAGGTGTGATCCAGGACAAAAAAAATGAGAGGTGTGACCCAAGACAAAAAAAATGAGAGGTGTGACCCAGGACAAAAAAAATGAGAGGTGTGACCCAGGAAAAAAAAAATGAGAGGTGTGACCCAGGCCAAAAAAAATTAGAGGTGTGACCCAGGAAAAAAAAAGGTGTGGCCGATGAAAAAAATGAGGTGTGACCCAGGCCAAAATAAAAAAAGGGTTATAGATCAGCAGATTCAGCAAACAGATTCCCACTTAAAAGAGAATTGTTTAGTTTATTTGTATTTAGTGTGTAAATATTACAGGTGTGTGACGCCTGACTTTTGTCTGAGTGACACGTCACCACCGTGTGTGTGACTGGCCTCGTTCTGACGATGACATCATCAGGTTATCTCCTCAAAATACAGAATTCACTTACAAACTGGAAACCTACTTGGAGTGGGAGCTTGACAACACCCTCAGTTTAACACACACACACACACACACACACACACACACACACACACACACACACTGTTATGTAACCATGAGACAGACAACAGACACACTCCTCTCAGGATGGCAGAGTTAAATTGAAGGTAAAGGTAGGAGGTGAGAGAAACTGACACACACACACACACACACACACACACACACACACACACACACACACACTAACTGAAATTCCTGAAGAAAAGAAAAAAAGATTTTAAAAAAACAGTCTAATGGACAGGAAGCAGATTCTCAACGTATTTATTTGGAATTTTATAATAATACAAGATATTATAAGATTACGCATAATATGCAAATTAGCTCATAATACTCGTCTTCTTTGTTTCTTATTTCCAGTTTGTGTTATGAAAATGGCTTCATTAAATATTCAATGATTATTCAGCGATATTCTGCGGCCCTGAAAAGCGGGACACGTGTGCAGACTCGATTGTTTATAACGTTAGCGTGTGGATTTGAAATGAAGTGCGTTAGCTTCATTAGCATTGCTACGTTAGCTAGCTTGGATGGAGAAGGGTTCTGTTCAGGGTTTTGCTCCACTTTGGGAAATCGTTTCTGTGCAGCTGTATTAAAGCACGTTTTGGTTTCCGCTGCATCAGAATCCCTCGTTCTCGATCACCGATAGCAGCTGATCGTCAAGAACAACGCGCTGTTAATAAGTTCTCTTCACTCACCTGCCGTCGTCTGGAGACGTTTTTATCGGTATCGATTCATCCCTTAAATAAAAACTCCAGCACTTCTGACAGCCGCTTAAACACACTTTTGACACCGCTGGATAAATAACGAGGAGAGTGAAATGTTGCACTGAGTTTTTTAAAGCTGATGAAATAAGAACGGTTTTCTCTCTCTCTCTCTCTCTCTCTCTCTCTCTCTCTCTCTCTCTTCTTGTTGGTTCTCGGATTGTAAATGTGCAGCTAACAATGATTTTCTGTTCGGATCTGATCCGTGCTCTGACGTATCGACTCACTCGCTCTCAGCTACTTGCTATGCAGGTGCATGAGAGAGATCATTTATTCAGTGCACGCACACACACACACACACACACACACACACACACACACACACACATACACACACACACACACACACACATACCTCCAAACAAACAACAGGATCTTAATACTACACAAAACGCGCAGGTCTCAGTGTCGAAAGACGAATAATTTACCACCTACAGTGTGCCTGTCTAAGACAATGAGGTGTGGCTTCTGTGCCTCAGTCTTAGTTTAGGAGGTGTGGCTTCTGTGCCTCAGTCTTAGTTTAGGAGGTGTGGCTTCTGTGCCTCAGTCTTAGTTTAGGAGGTGTGGCTTCTGTGCCTCAGTCTTAGTTTAGGAGGTGTGGCTTCTGTGGTGCAGTCTTAGTTTAGGAGGCGTGACTTCTGTGCCTCAGTAGTAGTGAAGGAGGTGTGGCTTCTGTGCCTCAGTCTTAGTTTAGGAGGTGTGGCTTGTGTGCCTCAGTCTTAGTTTAGGAGGTGTGGCTTTTGTGCCTCAATCTTAATTTAGGAGGTGTGGCTTCTGTGCCTCAGTCGTAGTGAAGGAGGTGTGACTTCTGTGCCTCAGTCTTAGTTTAGGAGGTGTGGCTTCTGTGCCTCAGTCTTAGTTTAGGAGGTGTGGCTTCTGTGCCTCAGTCTTAGTTTAGGAGGTGTGGCTTGTACAATTTGAGAAATACATTTGTTAAATATTGATTTTGATGAGTAATAAAATAAAAGCTATTGTTCGTGAACTCCTACTTGTGCTGACCTTCACTAAAGCACGTCGTGTCTCAGTTTTTCTAGTCTACTTGATTCCCGAGCGGATAAACGGAAGTCGCGTCTATCGGAAACGATAGAGCTCCTTTCTGTGAGTGCTCACGACGCTGAACTTTGCGAGGGAGGATAAATGATAAGCCGTTTAATCTCTCAAGGTCGACGTCGAGCTTCAGCAGCAAAATATGTGAACTGTGTTAGTCAGAGCGGCAAAATCGCAGCGCAGGCGTCTTCTAATACAATATTAAATTACTATAACAGATTTGAGGAAAATCGAGTACATCCCAGTTAATTAAGAGAACAGTTTGAGAACCGCATTGTGCTTCAGTAGAGCATAAACAGGATCATTTTAGCCCTAAAAATAATATCCTGAGACTTCACAGAAACATTGTTATTTCATCTCTGAACATCAGATGGACTATAACGTCACTTCACACCTATTAGTCAGAGTGAAACTGACTCATCTGATTGATTTGCTATTTAGTTTGGTGAATCAAACAAAAAAGCAAAAAAAACAACAAAATGTTGTCTGAAGGGGCGGGGCTTACAATATACTAATTAAACGCTTTCATCCATTGGTCAGAAATATGGCATCTACTTATATAAGGAAAATGAGTGCATGTCGAAATCAGAAAAATCCCCCGAGCATGAAGAACACAGAGTCTGTGCTAAATAAATGATTCGGTAATTACAATAACGAGTTTAAAACTGAATCACATCCAGAGTTTATTTTCTCCAAACCTCCAAAACACATCATGGTGTTTCTACAGCTCTGTTCTTTTGCGCAGTTTAGCAGCTCACCAAAAAAAATAAAATACTTTTAAAAAAAAAAAAAATCTACAGAAAAACGCCGCAGTGCCGTTTGATTCGCTTCCGGCAGGTGAGTCGATTCAGAGTCGAATCACTTTCTCGCTCGGAAGCGGAACGAACAATGCGTGAAACTCAGATCGTTGTATCACGTGACTTTGTGTAGTGACTCGAAAGAAAGAAATTGCGAAACAAATCCATAAATTAATACCAGTAAGACTAGCTGTTCGATTACGACAAAAGTAATGGCGCCCTACAAAAGCAGGAAGAGTTAGCACTGCAGTGGCTGAGCTGCATTACTGGAAGATTAAGCGCACTTAGCACTTAGGGGGCGCTCTTTCACTGTTTAGTCTCCATATCGTCGTATTCCGTTCTCTGGAAGCTTTATGTCTTTTAAACAGATGTTGTGGGCGTGGCTGATTGTAAGCATGCCGCGAATTTGCTTCGTAATACTTTTGTAAATCTGATGTAAAATCTAAAAGGTTGATATATGAGGAAGTTCGAGACATTGACATCATAAAATAATTAGGATATGTATTGTGTAAAACAATACCAGCTAATACTATCACAACTTTTAGCTTCTTAAAATATGTTTCAGTGAATATTTACATTTCAAATATATATATATATATATATATATACACTTTCATATCTGAGAATTCTGGTCAAATTTAGCAGTGAGGTGAAAACAAAGGCTGATCATCAGATCATCAGAGCTAAATCCATACGAATGTCAAAACCATCAAAAGACACAAATGAGAGAACAACAACAACAACAACAACAAAGCAGGAAGTGAGGACAGAGAACGAAATACAGACTACAAGACAACAATAACCTTCATCACCTCTCTGTTTCTCCACACGACATGCATGGAGGCACAAAATCCAACATGGCTTCCAGAAGGTTCCTGTCTCACACACACACACACACACACACACACACACACACACACACACACACACACACACACACACACAGCAGGGCCTAGAGATCTCCTAATGGTGTAAAGATCACAGTGTCTGTTTAACCGTCACTCTCAGATCACTAATACAACCTAGTACAGTACGTACAGCAATAGAACTCTACGTTCACTCTAGCGGCCGCTCATTTGTGGGCGTGGCCTGTCCAGTAATTCCGATAAGAAACGATAATAGCTGTATATACCATCTAAAGCTAACTAGTTAAACACAAATTAACTAACGCACTAAACTAATCGCTGTGAAAATTTGTTTGTTTGATTTACGTGTTACGCGAGGATTAGCAAAACAAGCTAACTGTACTAGCTACGTATTTTTCTTCGTAACGCCTCTATACACGTTTAATGAGAGGTCGTACAGTCTGTGACAGGGAAGGGCATAAAATTTCATGTTTCACGTTTCGTTTTTTCATGCTGTTAGCATTCAGAGAATTTTTTCTACGTCGTATGAGAAATACATTTGCATATTATTTGCATACTCACTCTGATTGGCTCAGTGCAGCTCAAGTGAAGCTAAATATGAGTTTACCGTGAGGTAACGTTAGCTATCTAAAGCAATATCAAGTCAAAAAAATAATAAATAAATAAATAGAGCAGAGAGAAATGAATGGAAATTTTACAATCTCAGTTTTCCGAATCCGTAATCTATCCGTATGGTTAAAATATCCTAGTCATTTTAGCTAAAATTTCAACTGTTAAATTGCGCTTACCACTTCCTGTTAAAGATTAGGGTGAAATGCTAACTAAAACCTAGCATGTTCAGATGTATACTCTGAAATGCTAGCTAATGTTTGATAACTGCAACTGATAATTTTACCTCATGAGCTTTATACTTGGGATAGTAGGAATTTTCCCCTTGAGGCCGCTTAGCATTCTCATTGGAACGCTCTCACTCTTGCTAGCATCGGCTAACCGACTAGCCTAGCTTGCTCTCTAGACAGATTAGCTTTATTATGATCAGCAATACGAAAGGTTGTTGTTTTTTTTTAGCTCTTTCACTAACATGACCCATTTGTCTCCAGCACGTCGTCCACCGTGTATGTGTCTCTCGCGCCACCGTACTCGCGACCTGATTGGTCAGAAGTTAGAAGAGCGCTCGACGTCACTTTGCACGTTGAACTTTCTTCAGCTTTTGGAAGCTCCTCTGTGACCACAGGGAGGATTACATGAAATCGAAGATGTGACAGCAGCCTGACACGGAAAAAAAACAAAACAAAAACAAAACAAGGACGATAAAACGACGTGTTCAAAACCTGCCCGATTTACACAATATAAATCACCAGAGTCTCGAGTCGTGTCCTCAAATGCCTGAAGGTGTTAAAATATAGCACCTTTTTGCAAAAGCAGGTAATTATGAATCCATTTGTAGCCTGAAGCTATTGTTTGATTACCTGAAAGCAGCAATCAGGCAAAAAAAAAAAAAAAAAAAGAGAACGCAGAGCGCTCGTTCAATACGGATCAGATCTGAAGACGCACAGTTTCACTCCCATCTATCAGGGGGAACATGGCGTCCTGATTGCTTTTAGAGCTGCTACTGATTCAAAAGAGGCTTTAACGTCTTCGTCAGGATGAAGTGCTCCGTTCTAATGGACTGGGTTTCTGTTTTGTTTTGTTTTTTCATTCGACTTTGAAAAGTTTCAGTTTTCTTCCAGTTGATGATCTTGTGTTTGTTTCGTGAGAAATTAAGCTCCGAAATGGAAATTTTTTAACACGCTTCTGCGCTAATATCAGAGCGGACGATCTGTGCTCGTAGCCAGAAGGACGCGAGATCGAATCCACGGACGAGCTTCGAGCATCGCTGCATGAGGGAGGCTTAAACTCAACAGAATATGCACTGAAATCAGTTCATTTTCAAATCGTTTTATCGTACAGGACTGTGCAGAAGTTTTAGACACATGCAAAGAAATGCTGTGGAGCAAAGATGCCTTCAAAATAATGAAATTAAATGTTTCTACATTTTAAAAAAATAAAATAAAAATACAGTAAAGAGCAGTAAACAGTAGTAAATGAAGCAAAGTCAGTATTCAGTGTGACAAAAAAATAAAAATAAAAGGAAATGAGCTGGTAAGTTTTATTGAGCATCTTGCAGAACCAGACACAGTTCTTCTGGACACTTTGACTTTCGCACTCGCTTCTTATTTCTGCAGCGAAACCCAGCAGCCTTCATTGTGTTTACTGTCTGAAAAGTGTCTCTTACGTAATATTCTGCTTTCTTTAATGATGTACAAACAATTTTCTGTAACATTTCATTTTGTGCTAGAAAACTAATGTCTGGGAATCGAAAATGTTTTTCGTACTGACTTGATCATGTGGACGTCATAAAATAAAAAATCTATAACAAAGTTTGTACTAAAAAAATAAATAGGGGGCCTAAAACTTTTGCACAGTGCTGTGTATCGTCGAATATTATTCCCATAAGTATAGGAAATGTTAGTAAACCTAAATATCGTGATTCACATCATATCATGTATCGGAGAAAAGTCCTCAAATATCAGGATATGAATGTTATTATTATTATTATTATTATTATTATTATTATTATTATTATTATTATATCGCCCAGCGTTACTCCTCATGACTGATAATCGAATGCTGGAGTTTCTCTGGAGCCAAAGACGCTGTAAGGAAACACAACAGATTCTCACACTGGATAAAAAGAAATGTCGACCCAACGAATATATAATGCACTAAAGTGCATCATCTTTAGAAGAGGCTTCATTCTGGGACGACAGCCATGCAGACCAATTTGATGCAGTGTGTGGCGTATGGTCTGAGCACTGACAGGCTGACCCCCCCACCCCTTCAACCTCTGCAGCAATGCTGGCAGCACTCATACGTCTATTCTGCAAAGCCAACCTCTGGATATGATGCTGAGCACGTGCACTCAACTTCTTTGGTGGACCATGGCGAGGCCTGTTCTGAGTGGAACCTGTCCTGTTAAACCACTGTATGGTCTTGGCCACCGTGCTGCAGCTCAGTTTCAGGGTGTTGGCAATCTTCTTATAGCCTAGGCCATCTTTATGTAGAGCAACAATTCTTTTTTTCAGATCCTCAGAGAGTTCTTTGCCATGAGGTGCCATGTTGAACTTCCAGTGACCAGTATGAGAGAGTGTGAGAGCGATAACACCAAACTTAACACACCTGCTCCCCACACCTGAGACCTTGTAACACTAACGAGTCACATGACACCGGGGAGGGAAAATGGCTAATTGGGCCCAATTTGGACATTTTCCCTTAGGGGTGTACTCACTTTTGTTGCCAGCGGTTTAGACATTAATGGCTGTGTGTTGAGTTATTTTGAGGGGGCAGCAAATTTACACTGTTATACAAGCTGTACACTCACTACTTTACATTGTAGCAAAGTGTCATTTCTTCAGTGTCGTCCCATGAAAAGATATAATAAAATATTTACAAAAATGTGAGGGGTGTACTCACTTTTGTGAGATACTGTGTATATATCTCTGCAGCTAGCTATATTTGTTTTTGCAGCAAAATAGCAAGTGGTAGCAAGGTTAGTCTGAAGGTTATTCTGAAGGTTAGTCTGAAGTTATGTGTCCACTACACATAATGGAACTTTAGTGCATAGTTTAAAGCTTAGGTTTTGCCTAATTGTTATAATATTGTGTTTCTAATATATTCTTTTTTTTTCTTCCAAATACAGACTGCTGCACCCTTGTGGTGTGGAGAGTTATTTCCTTTTACGCAGCACAGAATGTTGTTCATTAGCTGCAGGGTTTTGTATTTTCCTTTCAGGCTTGAGGTGTCCGTACACAATGATTATCCGTGTATCTAATTTGGCGACGATTCTTCCACAACAAATAGGTGCATCAGGGCTTTTCCACTCGTACATTCCTGTTTCGTCCCTGCTTTAGCTAACACTCCAAGCTGCTCGCGTAAATAACGTTCACAAATCTGTTCCATAGGTTTCATTCCTACTTCCTGGTTTGATTCAAAGGACCTGATGTGTTTGTAGCTGTCCTTATATAATGCCTGAGTAATTTGGGGGATGTGCAGAAAAATGCAAAACTTTCAAAAACATGGATTGTGCAACCCGAGAAAAGAAAAAAAAAAAAAAAAAAAGCAATAAAATGGTAGAAATCGTGATAGATAACTTCTTTTATGTCTCTGTATCCTCAGTCACCTCCTTCTACTAAATGTTTGCTATTGTATTCTAATAGAAAAGGATATTAAATGAACAAGAGATCAGAAAAAATGCTGTTGTGTCCTTTATTCCAGTCATGCACCATGGAATCCCATTAGCAGAGTGCAAAAGCGCATCGCTAACACCGATACATCACACATATCGAAAATAAAAACAATTAGCCTAATGGAGATTTTCAAGAACAAATGGGTTACACCAGGTAATCAATTGGACCGAAAAAAAAAAAATCATAATGGAAGCGTAAAAGCGGACAAAAAGTAATTCATCTCATCTTTAATGTGAAATCTCGCTCTCTCACTCTCGCATACAATAAGCTGAGGGAAAAAATCTGACAGAATTTCAGCCCAAACGGCATTGTTTGAAAAATAATAGTTTCATTAATATACATTATTTTTGTCATGACGCCATGCGTGTTCATTCCTTCCAGCGGTTTAACCAACATTTCGATATGATCAATAATTTTCACTCCTGACAGACCTCACTAATCAATCTTTTCTTGTGTAAACGTTTGTAAAGTCCACTGCGAACTAATCGTTCTCGTCCGGTCCTTGTCCTTACAAACGTTTTGCTATCCTTCATACACTTTGGCACATATTAATGAATGCTAATCAGTCACAAATTACCAGCACAGCTCATACACGTTTAGCCACGCCCAGAAGAGCTCACGGCGAGAGCCGCGAACGACAAGATGCCGGAAAACTTCACCACATCGACGATTTTTTTAAAAATTGTGTGTGTGTGTGTGTGTGTGTGTGTGTGTGTGTGTGTATTTTTATATGTACTGTTTTCCACTGGAACTCATGTTTTGTTCTTTCGTGCCGCTTTTATTTGCCGTGTGAACTCTTGTATCCTGTAACTTTAAAGAATAGAGATCCATAAACTCAGAGTTGTTTCGCACCCGGAGGTTAGAGATGTGTGTTTTTGTGCCTGATGGTGTGGGTGAGGGAGATAGAGAGATTTAAAGATGGAGACAGACGGGAGAATCACTGATGTTTGGTTTATTTTTGCGAGCCTGCTCACTGTAATTTTCACAGTCAGAGTAAAATATTGCTCTATTAGTGAATACAATCCGATATCGAATCAGGGCACGAAGTAAAATAAAAACAAACAAATAAATAAAAATAAGAAAACAAAAACAAAACGAATGCATTCTCTTATTTCAAAGCTCTGCTAGGCATTTTGTCCTCATGCTGCTGCCGAAGCTAATTTACTGTATATCCATGATCTAAAAAAATAAATAAATTAAAAAAAGCAGTTCTCTCTGTGTAACTGCATCATTTACGGTGTTTCATTATGTTTTATCAGCGCTTCAACTCTAAAAGTGCAGGTTTTCTTCTCGGCAGGTTAGAGAGGTGTGAAAACATGATACAGACCTGAAGATTCCAGAAAAAAATCCACAATAAAGAGACTGTTCTAATAAAATAACACTAACACACCCTTATACTACATCTGAGAGAGAGATACAGTTGCAATCAAAATCACTCAACCCCTTCATGGAGAGCATCTTTAGTACTTAGTAGAGACCCTTTTGCTGTTATAACCTGCTGCAACCGAGATGCAGAGCCAGACACCAGCTTCTGGCAGCGTTCCTGAGGAACCTTAGCCCGTTCCTCATGAGCAATGGCCTCCAGTTCAGTAATATTCTTGGGTTTGTGTGCTGCAACCGCCTTCTTCAAATCCCACCAGAGATTTTCTATGGGGTTCAAGTCAGGTGACTGTGATGGCCCTGTAGAATCCTCCAGGACTTCTTCTGCAACCAAGCCTTTGTGGAATTTGAGGTATGCTTGGGATCATTGTCCTGTTGGAAGGTCCAATGATGCCCAAGCTCCAGCTTCCTCACAGACGGCATGACGTTTTCTCCTAGGATTTCCTGATACTTCAATGAATCCATCTTGCCCTCCACACGCTGCAGGTTTCCAGTGCCAGAGGATGAAAAGCAGCCCCAGAGCATCACCGAGCCACCACCATGCTTGACTGTGGACAGAGTGTTCTTTCTTCATTCTTCTTTCTCCAGGCATACCGCTGATCCATCTTGCCAAAAAGTTCCAGTTTTGTTTCATCGCTCCACAGAACAGAATCCCAAAACTTCTGTGGCTTATTTATATGATTCTGAGCGACTTTTCTTGTGCTTTTGGGTCAGTAGTGGTGAACGTCTTGGAGTTCTGGCATGGAAACCTTCTGCGTTTAGTACGCGCCATACTGTGCTCACTGAAACCTCAGTGCCTGTTGCCACCAAGTCTTGCTGCAGGTCTTTTGCAGTCACTCGAGGGTTTTTCACAACCTGCCTTCTCAGAAATCTGGTTGCAGCTGTTAATAGCTCCCTTTTTCTGCCCCATCCAGGTATTTCATGTATTTTCTGCCCCTAGACAGTTCAGACATGTTCATTTTCAGTTGAATTTGGGGAAACCACTTGAAGCATTCGTTGTGTTGAACTATTTCAATTGCTTTTGTTTGATTTGTTCATCGCAAACAGCTGAAAGTCTGTAAATTTTGACATTAAACCTGATTTGCAATGGGGGTTGAATCATTTTGATTGCAACTGTAGATAGATGGATGGCGCGAGAGGGTATGTGTGTAATAGATAGATAGACAGACAGACAGACACAGATAGATAGATAGTCTTCCTTTAAAAAGACTACAAAGATAGGAAGAGTGTGATAGATAGATAGATAGATAGATAGATAGATAGATAGATAGATAGATAGATAGATAGATGAGAAGAAGTGTCACTAAGCTGCTGTTGAATTCTGGATTCTGATTGGTCAGACGGTGTTTTCTATAACATCAGCTCTGAAAACAACAAAAATGTTGACTAAAGAGTAAAAATCAGCCAAAATCAGCCGTTTTCCATTTAACCACACCCACAAAACTCCATAAAAGGCCAAGAGAGCTGAAAATGACAAAATGGCAGCTAAACGACGAAAGAGCGCCTCCTAACCACCTACACTCCTAAATCTTCCAGTAACGCAGCTCAGCCACTGCAGCACCTCGGCTACCACAGACACACACTGACTCCTCCTCCTCTTATAGGGAGCCATTACTTTCGTCCTAGTCTTATTTGTCTTAATTTACTGATTTGTTTTTCGAATGACTTTCATGTAAACTGAAGCGACAAAACACAAAACGAGATTCACAAAACCGAACTGAAATAAAAAACGTAAAGTAAAAAAGTTTCTTGCGTAAACTTCCCTGTGAATAAACTACTTGGAATCCCGTGAGATAAACGCTTGTATGAAAGCAGGAAAGGCTCTTCCGTCTCTGCAGGACAGAATCCGTAATGAAGACCCTAAACAACGTCCCGAGGCTTCCATCACTTCCTCCTGAACTTCGTGAGCGATGTGGAGTTTATTACAATTAGGATTTATGTTATTAAAAACAAAACAAAACAAAAAATAAAAATCTAACGTGCCCCTCTAGTAACTACGGGTGCAATCTCATTTAATCATCACACACCTGCTGCACAGCGAGCGCGAGATGATACATCGGCATCACGATGCACAGAGATGATTACGCCTGACACTTTAGTGTATATATTTATAGATAGTGTATGTGTAAAACTGCAGAAAATAAAACATGCAGGTTTGTGCATCACTTAGGGAGGAAAAAAAAAGCTACACGATATTAAAATCACTTTAATTCAGGAACGTTCCGGCATTTTCCCAGACCGAATAATGGGACGGTGTACGAGGTGTGTGAAAAAAATGATCTTTACATTACTTGTATCCGATATAAAAAGTCAACCAGGACGTGTGGAAATCCTGAGAGCAGGGCTCGGCGATATGATATTTTTCTCATTTGTCAGGACATTTCTACGATACACGATGCGCATCAAGACACACGTTTTAGCTAACAAACTGTCCGCAAAACAGTAGTAAAATAAACTGAAAACTGAGTGTTAATGCCTACAAAGTCCAAGGAGTATCCATCCATTCAGTACCAGTTTAAAAACGTTAAAAAAATACATCAACATACCAACGATATCTCAGAAAAGTGCATCGCGAAATCATTTATCGCGATATCGACATTATATCGATATATCGCCCGGCCCTACCTGAGAGAAACGCATTCATTTTTACATCATCAAGCTTTCTCATGCTCCAAAGACTGGAGTCTGCTCAGCTGGATCTGTCGCAGCGTCCACGCCAGCGTTTTATTCTTTTATATACTTTTACTCCTTTACATTACATCCTACTTTCACCCTGTCACTTTCTCATCACTCTGAATTTGGCTAAAATATCCGAATGTGATACGGTTTCAAACTGAAGCGAACCAATCACGGTGCAGAGCATCTTTTAATTCCTGCTCAAATCTGCTATTTTATCCATCCATCCATCCATCTTCTGTACCATGTATGATATACAGGGTCACGGGGGATCCCAGGGAACTCAGGGCACAAGGTGAGGGACACCCTGGACGAGGTGCCAATCCATCACAGGGCACAACATGCTAACCACTAAAGCCACCGTGCTCCCCTCCTTGTGGGGTTTTTTTTGTTTGTTTGTTTGTTTGTTTTAAATTATGCTGCGTTCAAGACGACTGGGAACTCGGAATTTTCCAACTCCGAACCTCCTACTTCCCACATCAGAGCGTTTCTCACCATCTCAGCCATCTGAAGTCCAAAACAAAAACAAACACTCAAACATTCTTCTGTCGCTGTTTACAAAAACCCGGAATGAAAGATTTGGGTTTTTTTTCGGCGCTTAATTTACTTTTAGTTGAAAGTTCAAAGCTCTAAATATGGCATGAAGGAAAGCGATGTTTAGCGATTTCAAAAATAAACACAAACTCAAGAGTTTAGTTTTTTCTTCTTCTTACTTTCTCACGATGAGCGCCGCCATGCTGAAGTGACGTCTTGGAAAAAACTGGAAAAAGACTTTCCGAGTTCAAACTTGGTTTGAATGTTTGATGAGCATTACTCATCTATAAAGATTTACATTTACAGCGTTTGGCAGACACCCCTTATCCAGAGCGACTTACATTTATGTCATCTATACAACTGAGCAGTTGAGGGCCTTGCTCAAGGGCCCAACAGTGGCAGCTTGGCAGTGCTGGGATTTGAACTCACGACCTTCTGATCAGTAGCCCAACATCTTAACCACTGAGCCACCACTGAACCACTGATGAAGCACACGTCATTCTGACACACCTCTCTCTCTTTCCTATCTCACATGCATGTCGCAGCTAATTTGGAGCATTTCATCTCTGTGTTTACAGATGAGTTGTGTTTTTGTTTGTTTGTTTGTTTGTTTGTTTGTTTGTTTGTTTTGGGAGCACATTTGAACAGGATGTCGCTGTAAAGACAAAAAAAAAATAAACGAGGAATATTTTCACTTCACAAGAAGTCGGTCACGCTTCATAAACTATTGATCTCAGAGTGGTGAAACGTTCTAGAACCACGTTTACTGGAATGATAAGTTGATTTGAAATCCGTGTTTTCATGATTGACGGGTTTGTTCGTGTCCTGCGTTGCAGACGACACGCCCCCCGAACAACTGATCGCCAGCTACAATAACTCCGTACTTTTACTTCTGACTCCCAAGCAGGGACTTTTGTACTTTAACTCAAGTAGGAATGTAAATAAACTAAAAAATACTTTTTCCAGAGTAGCATGCTAACGAATGTATCTCCACTTTCACCCGAGTACCAGAGATTTGTGCTTGTGTCCATCACTAACAGGGCTCGTACCGAACATTAGTCATTTGCTTACAGTCATTTTATAAAGAATAGAGAGTCGAATAGTGAACTTGCACTTTTGTCTTTCGTGTCCCCCCCCCACAACCCCATTTTTGTTGCCGTGGGTCACGGGGGCGTGAAGATGAAAAGATTTCTCTAATTTCTCCACGGATTCCCGATCCTCCGGGGAGATCCCCGGACGTTCCCGAGTCGACTCGACTGCGAGATTTAATCTCTTCGGCACAGTATGACCCGAGCCTCCTTTTTCACGTAAACACACTATTTCGGCAAAACCCCAAAAAGCGCAACAACATTCCACAGTCTGACGATAAAAACAAACGTGAGATCATTCGTTATATCAATACATTTTAAACGATGTCTTCGTTTCTACGCGTTTCTCTAACACCACCACACGCTGAAAAACCACGCTGAGGTTTCTTTTGTTTCCCGGACACAGCTCGGCTGTATTGTCTAGAACGAGGCCTTTTTTTTCTGTTTGTGTCAAAAAATATACGACTTAATGACGCTGGCGTGATCGGAGACCTCCGTGTGATGATATAATGGAGTATGTTTAATTCATACGGCACCTTTTTTCACACCCGAGGTCGAGAATTCTCAGAACAACAGCAACAAACTCACGCTGAAAGACAGACAGAAAGACAGACAGACAGACAGACAGACAGACGCTAGAGTCGGGGCGATGTGACAAAAATATCATACCACGATTCTCAAAGATATTTCTATGATACAGGATATCATCACGATATACAGGTTTGCTCACAAAGTGCTGGCAAAATAATACATGTATTTTTTATTTTTTATATCATTAATGAAAAAACATTTAACACTAATGAATTTTCTTTCTTATTTTTTTTAAAATTTATTTTACAATTGTATTGTACAAAACATCACATCAACTGCTTCCAGGCTGTTTTTTATTTTTTTATTTTTTATTTTGATTAAATTTTATAAAAAAATAAAAACATCACGATATCCATGATACCGCCGGGAAAAAAAAGGATATTGTGACATCATTTATTTTTCATGATATGGACATCACGACCCCATCAGACACTCGTACGAGCGCACGAGAGAAATCCGTCGCTCACGACCGGCAACTAGCAGCCGAAAACATTAAAATGGTGACGCCGAAGAACAAACATCAAAACACACAAAAATAAAAATGAAAAATAAAAAAAATAAAAAATTGGGAAGCAGCAGCTTCTTTAGCGAGTAAAAATAACTCGAATAGAGGAAAAGTTATCTAATAATCCTCATCATGAGATTATAAGAACGTTTCGCTACATTCATTTACTAATCTGAGACTTTAAATGATCTTATGTTATTAGCAGGTCCTTTTATTTTCTTTCTAGAAATAAAAGCTTGAAAAAAACTATTTGTACTCCAAGTTAAAATATCTCAAATCTAGTGAAGCGTATCTACTCTATTTCCTGTCATACGATTACTATAAATTCGTTCCACTATTAAACTTATTTCTAGACATTTTTACTAACATCAAGCTTTATTCTTTTGTTCTCATTGTATTGGCAGATCGTTTTGTTTCCTTTCTAGAAATAAAAGCTTGAAATTCGCAAAAGAATCGAACAAAAAACAAATAGAAATCTCTAGAAATAAGTTTTACTCGTCTTATATTTGCTTTATTGTGATCTTACAACAGGAGATACCGGATCAGTCTGACTTTGTTCTCGATCTTTTTCAGATCATGAGAATTTCAAGAAATTAAATGGTTTAAAAATCTTAGATTTGTTTAAAAACAAAGAGCAAATGAGTTGAACTGGCTGATATTCAAGACATGTAACTTCACACCACGGATCTCCAGACCAGCTCACGATTCGGAAGATCGGCGGATCTCCTCCGAATCGTCTTTCTCGTCCCGTTACATATAGCGAGTAAGCAGAGGAACGTCGTTTCCATCACCTTTACTCACAACCTTATTCTTTCGCCCACTACACACGACACAGCTCATGAGCGAGGTGAGGATGTAGACTGACCGCCGCTAAAAAAAAACTTTTGGAGAGCTTCTTCCTGTCTTGTCCCTCATGAATAAGATCCCAAGATCTTTCAACTTCTTCACCTGCAGAAGCGCGCCCAGATCTTTGCCAGGATGTTTAAACATCATCCCAATGGAATATTCCAGGGGAAAAAAAAACGAACAAAAAGACGAGATATTGTGTCAGACGATTCATCGCACCGCTCAAACCCTGGAAATTATTTTTAAGAAACACGATGTTGATCGGAAACACGTGAGCGGTGACGGGGGGGGGGGGAGCCTTCGGCCTTAACGGACCTTCGTTTCTCTTGGAGCTTAAACCTCTGAGAATAAAAACAAATCATTTGTAGGAGTGAAATCAGTCAACACGAACAACAGTGTGGATCATAAGCTATAAAATGGTGTGTTGGCATTTAATAAATTCAACAAATGTGTAGAAATGACGATATCGAGTGACGACGACGACAGCAATGACGACGACGATGTTGATGATGATGATGATGATGATGATGTCTCTCTTTTTCCATCAAACCAAAACGCACGACCATTTCACACCATATCAGATGGAGTAAAAACACGATTTGTTGTACAGATTATTCTTTCTTTCCAAAATCGAACTAAACTATTATTCAGAGAGCGACGCCTTCTGATCCGACATCACACCGACACGGCTTAGGACATGTGTAGGAACTTCAGCGCTGGAAATCATGTGAACACACACACACTGTATACACACACACACACACACACACACACACACACACACACACACATGCTATAGACATACAAACACACTTACACTGTACACACTGTGCTTAGAACTGACTCTGTGCTGTATTTTTTTGTTTTATTATTATTATTATTATTA
>CM042561.1:1582141-1584641 GCA_023630585.1 Cranoglanis bouderius
AACACGTTCAACTCGTTGTCACGTTCCTCAAACCGTTCCTGAACAATGTTGTCAGTGTGTGAAGGAGCATTATCTTGCTGAAAGTGGTCACTGCGTTTAGGGAATACCGTTGTCATGAAGGGGTGTACTTGGTGTGCAGCAATGTTTAGGTAGGTGGTACGTGTCACAGTAACATCCACATGAATGCCAATGACCCAAGGTTTCCCAACAGAACATCGCCCAGAGCATCACACTGCTCACCTTCTTCCCATAGTGCATCTTGGTGCCGTCTCTTCCCCAGGTCAGCGACGCACACACACGCACCCGGCCGTCCACATGATATAAAAGAAAACCTGATTCATCAGACCAGGCCACCTTCTTCCATTGCTCCATGGTCCAGTTCTGATGCCCACGTGCCCATTGTAGGAGCTTTCGGTGGTGTACAGGGAGTCAGCATGGTCATTCTGACCAGCTGTGATGCTCTATGTGTTCTGACTCCTTTCTATCAGAGCCAGCATGAACTTTTTCAGCAGTTTGTGCTACAGTAGCTCTTCCGTGGGATCGGACCACGTGCATCAATGAGTCTTGGGTTCCCATGACCCTGTCGCCGGTTCACCAGTTGTCGTTCCTTGGACCACTTTTGGTAGGTACTAACCACTGCACACCGGGAACACCCCGCAAGACCTGCCCTTTTGGAGACGCTCTGACCCAGTCGTCTAGCCATCACAATTTGGCCCTTGTCAAAGTAGCTCAGATCCGTACACTTGCCCATTTTTCCTGCTTCCAACACATCAATTTCGAGAACTGACTGTTCACTTGCTGCCTAATATATCCCACCCCTCGACAGGTGCCAATGTAAAGAGATAATCAACGTTATTCATATCACCTGTCAGTGTAATATATACACACTATATATATATATATATATATATATATATATATATATATATATATATATATATATATATATATATATATATATATATATATATATGACTGAGCTATTGTTTGCCAGCTATCTGAAATTATGGAAAGTGCATGCTCATTCATGAGGCTCGAAAGCGTCAATCACCTCATTAACCCCGCCCTTTTACTTATCACCAAATAACTTCTTTAAAACGCATTTATCACAAGGACAAATATTGGGGGAGATAAAATTGTCAAAACATTATTCCTGAGAATAATTTGTGGAGACGTAACTTAAAACGTAATTTGCCTCGTTTTCTGTTCATTAACATGGGAATGGGCGGAGTTAACCGAATAACCGTACTGCAGCCAGCCACTAGAGGGCCTCGGAGACATTTCGTCTTCACTTTTAAACTACGATGTTCACTCATATATACAGTCACCGAGCAGAGGCGATAAACATGCGGGGGGGGGGAATTAGCCGTAGACTTTAATTTTGTAAATCCTTGTGTCGCAGATCTTCTGTTTAGGTTTATCTGATAGTTAAAACTGTTTTTTGTTACAAAACAAAAGCATAACCATTTCATATTGTATTGTTTATAGCCATAAACTAATCAATAACGGTTAAACATTATGGGTGGTGATTGTGTTTTACACAAAAAAAGACAAAAATAAAAGAGGGAACCAAGATTAAGCACTATGTGAACATCAAATAATTAACATTTGACAATCTTTACTGTAATTATACAGCAGGTTGTACTGTACAGTAAAATATTTACATCATGTCATCTGTCATCATCTGAGCATTTGCGAATATAGAGAAAAAAAATTCTAATTATAAGCGCTATGTAGAATTAAAGCTGTGTGTACAGCCAGTAACGCAACACATCTGTAGATAAATTGTCAGTAAAGCACTCCCTAAGATGCTCACTTTAAAACCCAGTGCTATTTCAGTACAGTGTTTACGCTCCCTAATTTCCCTCAAACCTGAAGTTATGTTTTATTACAGTTTAATCAGAATTAGTGCCACAGACCAAAGCAAAAGGGCAGAAATGTAATTATGTGAGAATAATATTTGTAAAAAGTTCCACTGCGTTTATAAATCGTTAACCGGCTGCCCGTGGATGCTAACGCTGCTCTTAACGAGGCTTTATTAAAGACGCTTGGATGGTGAAGCAGTTCAGGCTCATAGAAATGTAGGAGACAGAAGTATTGGCACCTTTCGTACAGTTGTTCTTTAAATAAATAGGAAAATAAACGAACAAATAAATAGGGGTGCCAATAATTCTACACATGCCTAAAAGAGCGATTGAGATTTCTGACTTTTATCACCTTTTGACCTATAGCGTGTTTTTCGGGGTTGTTTCTTTTCATTCCCAGGTGACGTGTAGGTTCTTTTGGACAACGAAGTTGGCAAATAAACAAAAACAAACAAATAAATAAATGTGTCTGTTTAGGAAAAAAAAAAAAGTTCTTCAAGGTTTTTGGTTCGTATTTTTGGGAACAACTGAAGAACGGCACATCGGTACTTTTTACCCGTTTATAGTTACATTTGATGTTGCAGAACGTCCACAAAAGAAGTTAGTTCCTGTTGTCAGCACTGACACTGGAGACT
>CM042561.1:1589641-1659641 GCA_023630585.1 Cranoglanis bouderius
GAGAGATAAAAGCTGAATTGAATTGAGACAGGTAGAGAGATAGTGGGAGAGAGCAGGAGAGAGAGAGAGAGAGCGAGAGAGAGCGAGATACGAAAGCTTGTTGAATTGAATTGAGACAGACACATAGATACAGGGATAGACTGGGAGAGCGAGAGATGGAAAGAGAGAGAGAGAGATGGCATGCAGCAGTGAGGAAGAAAGGAATACCGTATCGTGTGTGGATGGAGGTCGAGTGTAGGTGAAGGTTAGCGCTCGCTCATTAGCGCTCTACGTCCGAGTCTGCCAATGTGACTGGAAGTCAGGAAGCTGATTCCGTATTCCGGCAAACCTCCGTGTTTGCTGTGCATTATGGGAAAATGACAACAGAGGGCCTCTGCAGGGATCACCACCCTCCATTCCTCCATCTCTCCTTCCCTACTGGCAAGCTATCATTTACATTCACGGCATTTTCCAGACGCCCTTATCCAGAGCGACTTACATTTTTTATTTCATTTATACATCTGAGCAATTGAGGGCCTTGCTCAAGGGCCCAGCAGTGGCAGCTTGGCAGTGCTGGGGTTTGAACTCACTACCTTCCCAGCAGTAGCCCAATGTCTTAACTACTGAGCTACCACTGCCCTGTGGTATCTGCCCTGACTATCATAATCATAAGCTAACAGAACAAAATATCTCAGAGAATTTAAAGTCATGTTCATACAACCCCTCCAAAAGTATTGGAACCGCAAGGCCAATTCTATTGTTTTTGCTATACAGCCGTGGCCAAAAGTTTTGAGAATGACACAAATATTAATTTTTACAAAGTCTGCTGCCTCAGTTTTTATGATGGCAATTTGCATATACTCCAGAATGTTATGAAGAGTGATCAGATGAATTGCAATTAATTTCAAAGTCCCTCTTAAATGAACTTAATCCCAAAAAAACATGTCCACTGCATTTCAGCCCTTCCACAAAAGGACCAGCTGACATCATGTCAGTGATTCTCTCGTTAACACAGGTGAGAGTGTTAAAGAGGACAAGGCTGGAGATCACTCTGTCATGCTGATTGAGTTAGAATAACAGACTGGAAGCTTTAAAAGGAGGGTGGTGCTTGAAATTATTGTTCTTCCTCTGTTAACTATGGTTACCTGCAAGGAAACACGTGCAGCCATCATTGCTTTGCACAAAAAGGGATTCACAGGCAAGGATATTGCTGCTAGTAAGATTGCACCTAAATCAACCATTTATCAGATCATCAAGACCTTCAAGGAGAGAGGTTCAACTGTTGTGAAGAAGGCTTCAGGGCGCCCGAGAAAGTCCAACAAGCTCCAGGACCGTCTCCTAAAGTTGATTCAGCTGTGGGATCGGGGCACCACCGATCAGGAATGGCAACAGGCAGGTGTGAGTGCGTCTGCACGCACAGTAAGGCGAAGACTTTTGGAGGATGGCCTGGTGTCAAGAAGGGCAGCAAAGAAGCCACTTCTCTCCAGGAAAAACATCAGGGACCGACTGCTATTCTGCAAAAAGTACAGGGATTGGACTGCTGAGGACTGGGGTAATGTCATTTTCTCTGATGAATCCCCTTTCCGATTGTTTGGGGCATCTGGAAAAAAGCTTGTCCGGAGAAGAAAAGGTGAGCGCTACCATCAGTCCTGTGTCATGCCAACAGTAAAGCATCCTGAGACCACTCATGTGTGGGGTTGCCTCTCAGCCAAGGGAGTGGGCTCACTCACAATTTTGCCTAAGAACACAGCCATGAATAAAGAATGGTACAAAAACATCCTCAGAGAGCAACTTCTCCCAACCATCCAAGAACAGTTTGGTGATGAACAATGCCTTTTCCAGCATGATGGGGCACCTTGCCACAAGGCAAAAGTGATAACGAAGTGGCTCGGGGAACAAAACATCGACATTTTGGGTCCATGGCCAGGAAACTCCCCAGACCTTAATCCCATTGAGAATTTGTGGTCAATCCTCAAGAGGCGGGTGGACAAACAAAAACCCACAAACTCTGACAAACTCCAAGCATTGATTGTGCAAGAATGGGCTGCCATCAGTCCGGATGTGTCCCAGAAGTTGATTGACAGCATGCCAGGGCAAACTGCAGAGGTCTTGAAAAAGAAGGGTCAACACCGCAAATATTGACACTCTGCATAAACTTCATGTAATTGTCAATAAAAGCCATTGACACTTATGAAATGCTTGTGATTATACTTCAGTAACAGTTACATCTGACAAAAAGATCTAAAAACACTGAAGCAGTAGATTTTGTGAAAATTAATATTCGTGTCATTCTCAAAACTTTTGGCCACGGTTGTACATTGAAGACATTTGGGTTCGAGATCAAAAGATGGAGATGAGACGGTAGATCAGAATTTCAGCTTTCATTCCCTGATATTTACATCTAGACATGTTAAACAACATAAAACATGACACCTTTGGTGGCAGACCACCCAGTATTTAGGTGAACAAAAGTATTGGAACCGATCGTCTTAAAGTAAATAACACTTAATATTTGGTTGCATATCCCTCGCTTGCAATAACTGCATCAATCCTGCAACTCACTGACACCAAACTGTTGGTTTCTTCACTTGTGAAGCTTTTCCAGGTTTTTACTGCAACTTCTTTCAGTTGTTGTGTGTTTCGGGGGGGGGGTTCTCCCTTCAGTCTCTTCAGGAGTTGAAATGCTGCTCAGTTGGGTTAAGGTCTGGTGATTGACTTAGCCAATCTAAAACCTTCCACTTTTCTGCCCTGATGAAGTCCTTTGTTGAGATGGCAGTGTGTTTTGGATCGTTGTCTTGCTGCATGATGAAGTTCCTCCTGATTAATTTGGATGCATTTCTCTGTAAATTGTCAGAAAAAATGTTCCTGTAAATTTCTGAATTCATTCTGCTGCTACCATCATGAGTTCCATCATCAATAAAGATTAGTGAGCCTGTTCCAGAAGCAGCCATGGAAGCCCAAGCCATGACACTACCTCCACCATGTTTCACAGATGAGCTTGTATGTTTCGGATCATGAGCAGATCCTTTCCTTCTCCACGCTTTGGACTTTCCGTCACTTCGGTAGAGGTTCATCTCGGTTCCAGAACTTTTGTGGCTCATCTCTGTATTTCTTTGCAAATTTCAATCTAACTTTCTGATTCTTACTGTTGATGAGTGGTTTGCATCTCGTGGTTTGACCTCTATATTTCTGCTCTCGAAGTCTTCTTCAGACGGTGGATTGTGATACCTTCACCCCTGCCCTGCCAAAGTTGGTTGTGAGGTCACTGACTGTTGTTTTTGAGGTTTTTCTTCACAGCTCTCACAATGTTTCTGTCATCAGCTGCTGTTGCTGTTTTTCTTGGCCGACCCGTTCCATGTCTGGTTGTTAGTACACCAGTGGTTTCTTTCTTTTTCAGGATATTCCAAAGTTTTTGCAATGCCTCTGATCGATTTCCCTCTTTTCTCAGCTTCAAAATGGCTTGATTTCCTCCCATAGACAGCTCTCTGGTCTTCATATTGGTTTATCCTTTTTCACAACAAATGTAGTCTTCCCAGGCAAAACCTAGAATAGATATTCAGAGCTATTCATTCTTTAAACAATGAATTTAACCAGGCACACCTGGGCAACAAGAAACACCTATCAGTCACATGTTCCAATATTTTTTGATCACTCGAAAAAATGGGTGGGTTCAAACAAAAGATGCCATGTTTTAAGCTGAAAGCTGAAATTCTGATCTATCGCCTCATATTCATCTTTTGATCTCAAACCCAAATGTCCTCGATACATTCAATACTTTCCGAGGGGAGGAAGTTTTTAAATCCTATTTTGATTTCTCAGACAGATGTATTTAAAAATCCCAAAGTGTGTCAGTGCTCACACCAAAAATCAGGCTTCCAGATGTTCCTCTGCTGATCCTCTTCATCCATACACAAACGTTTTCAGCTCAGACAGAGCAAGTGGAGGAACTTTTTCCCATAATACAGTATAGGCCAACTGCAAAACTGTTTTATTTTTATTTTTGGCATCTGGTTATTTTTACATTTTCCTCACTCAGATCTTTTTTTTTTTTCATAACAGGAATGTAAATTTGCATGAAAACAGACAGGACACCACGACGCTTCCGCATTTCTAGTGAAGAGAGCCAGAAAGAAGAGCTGCCAAATACATGATGCATCAAGAGTCATGATTGATTAGAAATGAATTAATCACGACTTGATTAAAGAAGAGAGAGAGAGAGAGAGAGATTGTGATTCATCACTCAGCTCCATTGAAAATGTAATTAAGCAAAATGACTTTAAGCACATTTAAAACCAGTGAGAACAGAAACCAGTTGGCGATTCAAATAATTCCTGCTCTGACGTTTCTAAATATTTTATATTTATAACCATGTCATTTATTTATGTGAATATGACCGTTGTTGTGTGTTGTTAAGCATATGTAATATATTTCAGAAGTACTTAGCTAAATGTGATGTACAGTATATGGTTTGTTTTATACATAATCCTATAGGGACATGGGGCACTGCTTAAAATATGAAATGACTGCTGTATTACGCAAGCCCCGCCCTTCCACTATAAACAGCCAATAACCTTGTTGGTGTTGGTGATTCGACATGTGTGCACACCTCTGGTGCTTTACTACGTTAGCTATGGAGAAATGAAAATATTTTCACCTTAACTGAGCCGTTATTTCTGCCATTTTCTGTCAATCCATTTCTAGCTTATGGGCCAACAATATGGCCGCCGCCGAGTGGAGAGACTTCACTAGAAGTGCTTTGATTCACGTTTCTAATTCCTCATTGGTTGGATTTATTTTTCTTTCCCATCGTAAACTTTGAGCTTAGTGTGCCGACGTTTTTCATTCCTTGTACACCACAGCAGTTTGCCAACGATTACGAATTTTTACTGTAGAACCCGGTGCATGTGTGACTTTTTTTTACGGAGCTTTACCTCCGACTGTTACAAAGCGCTAACACTGGAGACTCCTTCCATAAATGTTACACAGAAAACTTCACTGCATCAACCCTGTGAATGAGCTGTTACTATAGAAACAGTAACGTATCAGACCGAACGCACCCTACTGACCAGTCAGAATCCAGAATTCAACAAGAAGTCTGGCATCTGCAAGCGATTTAATAAAGAAACACACTAGTTTACAGAACGATTCTGTTTAATATCCATCACCGTACCTCGTGTTCCACTCGGCTAATCCCGGTGTAAAGAGGCTTTTGGTTCTCTGTCCTTTCAACTGCAGCACAGATTAGCACTTAAAAGAAGGGTGTTCAGCAAAGCCGCTTTTACTTAGGACAAAGAAAAGACCCGTAGGCCCGATCAATCACATCTTTAAAGACTTATTTGAAGAAATGATTTGAAATAGAATTTTGAATAATGTGTTTTGCAGGAAGTCTTTAGATCTGCCGTTTTCCTTGAACATGAAACCAGAGCGCTAATGCCTGAGATTTGTCCGCCGTGCTGATAAACGACATTCAGCAAACTTTTCAAATGAATCAAAGTTTCGCTGGATTACATAAAACAGAGCATGATAATACTTATTAATAAAGAATATGTTATTTAAAACAGAAAGGAATCCATTTCCTGTGTGTGTGCATGATGCAGGAAAGTGTTCGGTGGACTTCATTTGCCAGACTGGGTAATGTGGATCCGTGATCTGATGGTTTCAGATCATTCATGTTGTTGTTCATTGTGGGAAATATGAGGAACTGACGGATATTTAAATCTGTCCTCATCCAAGTACATACAGTGCCATAGATGCTGCCACCACCATGCTTCAATGTGGGAATGATGTGCGAAGTGCACCACAAAGTTTCCCATAATGGCCGAAAAGTTCAATTTTAGTCTCATCTGACCAGAGAACCTTCTTCCATGTGTTTGAGGAGTCTGCCACATGCTGTTCGGTGAACTCCAAATGTGCTTTATTATTTCTTTCTTGAAAGAATGGCTTTTTTTTCTGGCCACTCTTATATAAAGCCCTTCTCTGTGGCGTGTACGGCTTAAAGTGGTCCTATGGACGGATATTCCCATCTCCGCTGAGGATCTCGCTGAGCTCCTTCAGTGTTATCTGATTAATTCCCCCTTGCCCGGTTCGTGAGTTTTGGTGTGCAGCCTCCTCTCGTCAGGTTTGTAGTGGTGCCATATTCTTTCCATTTTGTTATAATGGATTTAATGGTTTGCGCCGTGGGATGTCCAAAGTTTGGGATATTTTTTTTAGAACCCAACTCTGATCTATATTTCTCCACAACTTTGTCTCTGGCCTGTTTGGAGAGCTCATTGGTCTTAATTGAAGACCAATAATGAATTGAAGTTTATTAATTATTATTAATTTATTAATTATTAATTGGTTGAACCAGACCTTATTTAGGGGTTTCATAGCAAAGGGGGTGAATACATATGAACTCACAACTTTTCAGGGTTTATTTATTTATTTATTTATTTAAAACAAGGTATTTTTTTTATTCCACTTCAACAATTTGGACTGTTTTGTTGAAATGGTATGCATTAGAGGGTTAACTGTATTTTATATGGATAAAAGTCTAACTGAAGGAGGCGTGGTCACTCTGCTTCGGTTTCAGTGAAAGAGGCGTGGTCACTGTGCTTCAGTTTCAGTGAAGACAGAGAGAGAGAGAGAGAGAGAGAGAGAGAGACACATAGATAAAAAGAGAGAGACTTCAGTCTTATACTAATTTAACTTTAAATAAATCCATAAGAAAAGCCCGTAGTCTGGTTTAAAGAGTCCTCTGTGCCGCTGATGTCCATTTTCTGAGTCTGTATCTCCTGCGTGGTGGCCGTACTCTTAGTTTGTCATTTCTTGTGGCGTTTTGTGCTGATTTAACAAATTTGGCCTTATCAGGGAAGTAGCTGGAGAGTGAGATGTTCCTTTTCCCTTTTGTCTGTTCTAAAAAGCAGTTAATCTGTGCTGTGGTGTACAGATCCTCAGGCTGTTGGTGTGGGGTTTCTGAACTTTCAAATAATGCTGGTTCATCTGACTCAATCTCTCCATCCTCCGTCTGTGTGAGATTTCCTCCACCCGTGCTGCACTCTGTTCCTTCACTCTCCTGCATCATAACAGCTGATTCACTGCAGTTTTTTTGGTTTTACTGTTTATTTTGCGATGTTCATCATCTCCTTGCTGCTGTTGTACTGCTCCTGGGTGCAGTGTTTGTTTCCGTGTTGCTGTTGTGTTCCTCACTGACCTCTTTCAGCTCTGGCTCCATGTCGCTGCTCTGCGAGTCATTTGCTTCAGAACCCGATTCCCCGGTGTTCTCCCGCTGGCTGTCCCCGCGCTGTTGCTGCTGTAACCCGGCCGAGTCGCCCCCGGAGCTCTGCGTGGGCAGCTCAGCCGTTCGGTGGTGGCAAAGACGGTGTAGCTGCGGTCGCCGTCCTTGCACTTGAAATTTACATCCGGTGTTTCCTCACGATTATTTAGAAACAAAATATTCTGCTCTCATGGATATCAAACAATTGCAAACACAACACAGGTTTATCCCCAAAAAGACCTTTGTTAAATATAGGTGTGCAACAATTATTGGCACCCCTATGAATTCATATCAGAAAAATTATATTTGAAGTATATTCCCATTACATATTTTACATTTTTTTAGTACACCTGGGTGACTAGGAACAGAAAATTGTTCAACCATGACTTCCTGTTTCACAGGGGTATAAATATGAGGTAACACATAGGCCAAATTCCCTTAGTCATTCATAACAATGGGTAAGACCAAGGAATATAGCTGTGATGTGCAGCAAAAGGTTGTTGAGCTTCACAAAATGGGAAGTGGCTATAAGAAAATAGCACAAGCATTGAAAATGTCCATTTCCCCCATCAGGGCAATAATTAAGAAGTTCCAGACAACTGGAAATGTTATGAATTAACCTGGAATTGGACGTGTGTCTATATCGTCTCAGCACACTGTGAAGAGGATGGTTCAAGTGGCCAAAAAATCTCCAAGGATCACAGCTGGAGAATTGTAGAAGTTAGTTGCGTCTTCGGGTCAGAAAGTCTCCAAAACTACAATCTGAAGTCACCTACATCACCACAAGTTGTTTGGAAGGGTTTCAAGAAAAAAGCCTCTACTCTCATCCAAAAACAAACTCAAGCGTCTTCAGTTTGCCAGACACTACTGGAACTTCAAATGGGACCGGGTTCTATGGTCAGATGAAACCAAAATAGAGCTTTTTGGCAATAAACACCAGAGGTGGTTTTGGAGCACACAGAGAGGTAGCCATATGGGAAAAGTACCTCATGCCCATGGTTAAATATGGTGGTGGCTCTTTAATGTTTTGGGGCTGTTTTTCTGCCAGAGGACCTGGACATTTTGTTAGGATACATGGCATCATGGACTCTATCAAATATCAACAGATATTAAATGAAAACCTGACTGCCTCTGCCAGAAAGCTTCAAATGAGCCGTGGTCGGATCTTCCAGCAGATCAATGATCCAAAACATACATCAAAATCAACACAAAAATGGTTTACTGACCACTGACCACTTTACTGACCTGAAACCCATAGAAAACCCGTGGGGTGAACTGAAGAGGAGAGTCCACCAGCGTGGACCTCGAAATGTGAAGGATCTGGAGAGATTCTGTATGGAGGAACGGTCTCAGATCCCTTGCCATGTATTCTCCAACCTCATCAGGCATTATAGGAGAAGACTCAGAGCTGTTATCTTGGCAAAGGGAGGCAGCACAAAGTATTGACTAAAAGGGTGCCAGTAATTGTTGCACACCTATATTTAACAAAGGTTTTTTTTTTTAGATAAACCTGTGTTGTGTTTGCAATTGTTTGATATCCATGAGAGCACAGAATTTTTGTGAATTTTTTGAACAAAAGATCAAAAGGTTAAACAATAAAGACAATTTTTCTTTGCTCATATTTACCGAGGGGGCCGATATTAGTGAAGGGCAGTGTACTGCTTATTTACTTATTTCTAATTTACCTTATTGTATTGTGTTGTATTTTATGGCATTAATGTACATAATTATTTTAACCTTTATACTTTTGTCCGACACTGGCACCTTGCATTTTCATTTTTATTTATATTTTATTTACTTATTTTTGTAATTATTACTATTTTTTTATTCTATTTTTATCATTATTCCTATTAGATTCCCAAACATTAGTTTTCTAGCACAACATTAAATGTTACAGAAAAATGTTTGTATGTCATTAAAGAAAGCAGCGTATTACATAAGAGACACTTTTCAGACAGTAAACACAATGAAGGCTGCTGGGTTTCACTGCAGAAATAAGAAGCGAGTGCGAAAGTCAAAGTGTCCAGAAGAACTGTGTCTGGTTCTGCAAGATGCTCAATAAAACTTACCAGCTCATTTCCTTATAAAACTGCACACACTGTACCGGAGACTGCTATTTTTATTTTTATTTTTTTGTCACACCAAATATTGACTTTATTTCATTTACTACTGTTTACTGCTCTTTACTGTATTTATTTTTAAATGTAGAAACATTTAATTTCATTATTTTGAAATTATTATTAAATTATTCCACAGCATTTCTTTGCATGTGCCTAAAACTTTTGGACGGCACTGTATATTGATGCTTTGGTAATATTGTATGTAAACAATCATATCAATAAAGTACTTTGAATTGAAAATTGATTTGAGAGAGAGAGAGAGAGAGAGAGAGAGAGAGAGAGAGAGAGAGAGAGAGAGAGAGATTAAATGAGTGAAAGCAACACCGTGAGTGTTTTCCTTCTGAGACCCGTGTCATGTTCTCAAACTCACTGCATCTGATTTAGCTTTAAAACTATTACACAGTGTTTAGCTCCTCCTCCTCCTCCTCCTCCTCTTCCTCCTCCTCTCCACGCTAATCTTCCTCCTTCACCTGATCATCACTGACTCCTCAGACACACTCCCTCACCGCTGTGCTCATTTCCACCCAGGCAGCAGCCACCGCTGGGAGAAGCCTAACTCTAACCAGCTCACTGCTGAGACACATGTCCACGAGTGCAGCTAACAGGTGGAGATTAGCTTAGCGCGCACACACACACACACACACACACACACACACACACACACACGTGCTCTTGAAGGTTATTTTAAGAGAGACTGTGTGAAATTTTTTTTGTTTGTTTGTTAAGAAGTTGATTATTTTCCTATAACAGCACATCCCCAAGTGTTTTATTCCCCTTATACCACACTGATTTACCAACAAAACAAGTCAGTTCTGAAGTGGTTCCCTCCCCAGCCTCTCTCTCTTCAAACTCGTCCGTCCTGAAGATGTCGGAAAACTTAAAGTTACAGCTTTACCTCTGACTGTTACAAAGTGCTGGCACTGGAGACTCCTTCCATCAGTATTACCTACATAAACAAATTTCTCCTCACAGAAAACTTCACCATGTCAGCGATTGTTCTCCTTTGGTTGCTGTTACTATACTATACTAGACGCACTACTTCTGACCTTTCTGACCAATCAGAATCCAGAATTCCACAAGGTCGTGGTGTAAATGCTGCGAATTGCATTTTTCACTTCGCTTCCAGCTGCTAGGATCCTAGAGCTAAGAGTGTGTATTAACGGGCTCTACCACGTAGCAGTAAATGGACTGTGCTAATTGTCTCTATGTTGTGGAAGATTAGCGAGCGCATTAGCGAGGTGCTGTTTACGCTAGCTGGCTTCACGGCTTGTATTTTTTTTAGCCGCTGCTTTTAGTAACAGTGGGCAGGTTTCAGGAGGAGGACGCTAACTGTAGCGTGGCTCGGTGAGAGGGAAATGATAACAGTGTGTGGGTGGTTCTGCATGTCACCCTCCACACGATCTAACACACACACACTCACACACACACACACACACACACACACACACAGATATTCCCACAGGAGGGATGGATGATTTTGTTGTTTTCGTCCTCTCGCTGCTTTGACGTCTCTCTGGCATCTGCTCGCCGCTCGGCTTTGCCAGGGAGCAGAGCGGGAGAAACATTTCTCACACAGACAGGAGCGAGGAGCACCGAGCGAAGAGATAGCGCCGGAGCTGATAGCTGATGCAAAGCACTTTTTTAAATATTTAAAGAAAAGAAGGAGAGGGGGTGAAGGGAAAAAAGAAAAAGAAAAAAAACCACGTCTGGCACATTGAGAGTCTGCCACCCGCTGCTGAGTCGATCTCATCTCAGAGTCATTCATCTTCCAAAAAAAGAAAAGAAACCAACAACAAAAAAAATGCTATTCCTGGAAACATGGTGGATGACAGATAGCTGAGAAATAAAGAGTTATGAAAATCTGTAAAAAAAGATATATATATACATACATATATATACACACACACACACACACACACACACACACAGTATATATTTAGAAAATAATAAAGAAATAAAATATACTGATATTTGTACTTATACAAATCCACAACTCAAAGAAGACAGCCCAGTCACGTTTATTTACTTTATTTTGTAAACCGGAGCCATGATTACTTTATTATTATTATTATTATTATTTTTTTTTTTTTTTATCAACATCGTCTCAAAAATCCTCTGTGTCATCATGAATGATTAAAGTATTGGCACCCCCGGCTAGGGTTGGGTATCGTTTGTTGTTTTTTACGATACCGGTGTCAAATCGATACTAAGAGCCACAAAACGATGGTGGATGACATCGTGACATAAAGAAAAATTTCTTTAAAGTTTAGCTTTAGGCATTTTAATTTAAGCACGTTTAATGTAGCTCGCTAACGGTAGGCTACCTGCTGCCATCAGAGCAAGTGTAAGTGCTGCATTCACGCGCTCATCGGATGGTCTCATTTCCCGAGTTGTGCCTTTAAGTCGGGAATGTGAAAACGGCATGGACACTTACGTTACTACAAATATGTGTTGGATTTGTATTATCAGAGCTTTATATTACAAAGTGATTTTGTCCCAGAGTTGTTGCTGCACCAGTACATTACCTGAAACCGTTAAATATTGCTTTACCTGACTTATCATGGTTACTGCTAATAAATAACCTTTCGAATTAATGTACGTCGGTCTACACGGACAGCAACTAACCGTAATAACCGGATACCATATTACAAATGACATGTTGGCAAAAAATGTATATGCGATACGTGATTTTGCCCCATTAATCAAAAGTTTCTTACCATCAACCAATCACTGTTGTCTGCCACGTTCTCCGACTTTCCGTGTTGTTGTTCCGATTTGCGTTCACGTGAATTTTCTCAGACTGGAAATTATTTTTCTGATTATTCTGACATCTCATGAATGCAGTATAATTTAACTAGCGATCACGTACGGTGATGATGGTTCTTACGTCCGTTTCGGAGCACCCGAGGGCAAATATTTTGATCGACAGCTCAGGCATTTAAATGGCACAGAATTCTTCGTTCTGATTCGGTCCAGTACGTACCGGTCATATAGGTACCCAACCCTATCCGTTTAGGAGTGGTGTTACAGTGGGTATAAAAAAGAATCACCCCCCCCCCCCTTTAAAATAATCACATTTCGGACACAGTTTTTGTTTTATCCCGCTGTATTTACTCAGTGCAACTTATAACATCCAAGTGAAAGATATAACACCAACATGTCAGAAAAAAAATAAAAAAATAAAAAACAGAATCACTGAGTTGGAAAAAGGATCACCCCCCCCTCCTAAAAATGACTTGTAAACTCAATAAGGTGTAGCTAATCACCTTCTCAATGGCACACAAAGCCATTTGACTTTCAACTGTGATCAGCTGTGGTCATTTTGATTAGCTCAGCATGAAAAGAGCTTTCCTGGAGCATTTTGTAGTGCAACTGAAGCAAACAATCAACTATGGGTGGCAAGGCACTGTCAAAAGATCTCCGGGATAAAGTTGTGGACAGGCACAAGTCAGGAGATGGATACAAAAACAATTCAAAGGCTTTATCAATGCCTAGAAGCACAGTGAAGTCTATTATTAAGAAGTGGAAGGTATTTGGTACAACACAGACCCTCCCTGGATCAGGACGTCACTCCAAACTGGATGAAAGAGCCAGGAGGAGACTGGTCAGAGAGGCTACCAAGAGGCCTACAGCAACTCTGAAGCAGTTGCAGGAATTTATGATAAAGAGTGGTCATTGTGTGCATGTGACAACAATATCACAAATTCTCCACAAATGTGGCTTGTATGGGAGGGTTGCAAGAAAAAAGCCACCCATGACTGAGCTTCGCCAAAACGCACCTTGAAGATTCTGAGGCCACATGGAAAAAGGTGTTATGGTCAGATGAGACTAAAATTGAATGATTTGGCCCCAACACCAAAGGATATGTCTGGCGGAAATCCAATACAGCTCACCATCCAAATAACACCATTCCTACAGTAAAGCATGGAGGTGGTAATATCCTGTTATGGGGGTGTTTCTCTGCAGCAGGGACTGGAGCACTTGTCAGGATAGAAGGAAAATGGATGGGGCAAAATACCGTCAAATTCTTGAGGAAAATCTGCTGCCCTCTGCCAGAAAGTTGTCAATGGGAAGAAGGTTTACCTTCCAACATGACAATGACTCAAAGCACACAGCAAAACTGACCACACAGTGGTTGAAGGAGAAAAAGGTGAATGTCCTTGCATGGTCTAGTCAGAGCCCAGACTTAAACCCCACTGAAAATCTGTGGAATGACTTGAAGACTGCAGTCCACAAACGGTCACCATCAAATTTAACTGAACTTGAGCAGTTCTGCAAAGAAGAGTGGGCAAATATTGCAAAGTCTAGATGTGCAAAGTTAGTAGAGACATATCCCAACAGACTAAAGGCTGTAATTAAAAAATTAAGGCAAATTAAAGCAAGGGGGTGATCACCAGTAGTGAGAAACCTCAGGCTGATCTAAACCAGGAGACAGAATTTCATTGGCTAAGGAAGTCTGAAGTTAATTTCTGGCGATGTTATTCGCCGAAATGCGTCACGTGACGTGCTCCGCTAGCTTACAGAGACATCAATACAGTAAAAAGAGATGGGGAAAACGCAGAAATTCCATGCAAACACCATTAAAAAAGACGTAACCAGTTATCCATAGATCGTATAAGTAAGGAAAGGACATGTAAAAAAAGACTCAAAGAGAAACAGAAAACAAGCGTTAGTGCATCAAGGTGTAAAATACATGCGATTAATAATGATAGGAATATCTGCTCTATCCGCCCCCCTCTCATCACATCTCTGTCTATAATATAATATAATATAATATAATATAATGCACACAAAGAAGTTATATTCTGAAGATTATTACAGAAGGATTTGTTCACACAATGTTTATTTCCTGATTTACACACCGATTTGTATTAAAAAAAACATGGCGATAATCAAGTTTTAACACGTGCTTTAGTATTTTGAGATTTTATAAACGAACAAAAAGAGATATCCAAAATCCATTCTGTAAAATCTTTGAACTCTGATATGTTGTTAAAATGAAACTAAAATTTTTAACTATAACTGTATTCAATATCTAGATCTTTGGTTTTTAAGTGTATGTAAATAAGCGCAGGTGTAATGAGTATCTTATTTGCATATCTTCATAAGTTTTATGAGAATATCTTCACATTAAAGATTTTCACCTGTTCACCCGCAGTGGCTCGCCTTAAAATGTACGACACGTTGTTGTTTAATATGTAAATATTGTAACTGCTGGAAAATTGCTGTTGTGTAAGAGGAATAAAGCACTTTGGGGATGTGCTGTTGTAGGAAAATAATCAAGTTTGCAATGGTTAGAATAATTTTGTCTGATTTCCACTTTATTTAATAATAATAATAATAATAATAATAATAATAATAATAATAATAATAATAATAATAATAATGTTTAATTGCTGTAGTCTTGTTTCAACACCCGAAATCAGACATCAAACTCGGAGACATTAATAATAATCAATATCTTCATTATTATAATTAAATAATAATAATTCCAAGAAAAATATATCACGAACAAAAGGTCAACAAAAGAGTTTTCTCATGCAGTCCTTCCCCCCCCTCCCTACCCCCCCAACCAAAACCACATCATATTCACGACCTCCGAACTCGTACACACGAACTTCCGAGGAGGATTTAAAGGCAGGATCAGCCTCAGAAGCTCCGCCCACTGCCCTCAGAGCGTCTCTTATTTATTGTACACGTTCCTGGCTTCAGAATCCTTCAGGCTGCATCTCATTAACTTTCTGTACCGCAACAAAGTCCCACCCACAGCATTTGATTGACAGGTCTACCTCAATGCAAAACGCCATCGTTTTATTTTTGCCCGATGCGAAGTGTGTTACTTTTTTAATACGGCATAGTCTTGTTTGATATTGACGAATGAAATGTCTAATGTTTTTATTTTAATATCGGCAGCCATTTTACATTCTCAAACACAAACACAGACCCAAAAATACATGATTTGCGACGTAATATTTAATTATGTCCCATTAACCATGTCCCAAATTATGGTTTTCTCATCCGGGAAATCCAGTGTTCACATTCGAGTTAGCATTTCTAACCGGCGTTTGAATTTGAATCAAGTCTTTAAAACGCTCCCGTCGCCTCTAGTCGGTCGGTTTTTGGTTACGTTTAGGGATGAAAAAGTGTCTTCTTTTTATCAGGAAAAAAAGCAGGAAAACTTTTTTAGTAGGTGAGGTTTAAATTTCTCGAGTCTCAAACAGAGAATCTAAGGATTGGCGGTTCAACGTATCTCACTGTGGACCCTTAAGCCTCAAGACGTCTGCTACCAAATTGAAGTCAGTGTTGTGTGTGTGTGTGTGTGTGTGTGTGTGTGTGTGTGTGTGTGTGTGTGTGTGTGTGTGTGTGTGAGAGAGTTAATCCTTACCTGTTAATCTTACGAATTCAGGCCGGAAGATGGATCTCTTCCCATTTCCATCAAAAAAAAAAACCTAAACGAGTTGATTGAGGCTAAAAAAAACAAACCTATAAAAGGTTTATGGAAACATCCTGTATATTTTTTTTATATGTGAAATACTGCACTAAATAAATTACACATATAAAAAAAAACAAGAAACCAAAAATATGTATTGTTAAACAAAACACGCATCACAGACACTTTATTTAAAACTAAAATGAGAAAAATTCTTAATGTTAAAAAACGATTTCTAAGGGTGCAAATAAATGTGACATCGTTTTGTTAAAAAATTCATTTTAGTTCAATTTCCTTCATGTCAGTGTGAATAAATGAAGCTAATTAGCCACAAAGAGGTTGTTTTTTTTTTTAATTCTCTTACACAAATCTTTACCAAGGGTGCCATTACTTCTGGAGAGGACAGCGCTGAATATCTAACTTCTCTTATTATATGATTCTGATTTTAAAAAATATATATACATTAGGTTTCTTTATTGCGTGCTTTATTTATTTGTATTTTTTTTCTAATTTCATGCTGGAAATCATCTTATTGTGTTGTATAGATTTTTAAAAAATAAATAAATAAATAAAAACCTTTAAATAAATATGTACCAAAACAATAATTTAGCTTGAAATTAGTGATAAAAAATTTCTAGACCTAAGTTTAAAAAATCTTCTCTATATTTACCACTTTTTTAAAAATTGTTTTATTATATAAATATATTTTAACCCAGTATTTGGGCTTTTAATGAATAATTATTTATTCTTCCTCTTATTGTTTTTTTTTTGTTTGTTTGTTTGTTTGTTTTGTTGTTTCTTTTATTTATTTATTTTTAGCAGTTAGGGACAAATGGATGAATTTCAAAAATTATGCTAGCAGGGAAATCATCTACCGGACCTCATATACACAGAAGATACACATTACACTCCATTACACTCCATTACACTCCATTACGCTCCATTAGAATAGAGCTTACTAAACCTGCAGTGTATTATACACACACACACACACACACACACACACACACACACACACACACACACACACACACAACTCATATTTTAATTCACGAAATCAAGTAAAATCTTGTCAGAACATCACGTGAGAGGTGTAACGATGTCAGACTGCTGACTACAACACGTTAAAATGGCGATTACAACTACAATACGTCTAATTACACCAACGCCGTGGTGAGAACTCGGAACCCCGTCTGGTGGAATAACGGCATGATCAGACCGCCTCGCTCGCCCCGGAGCGCTGAAGCAGAGTAAATGATTTCTACAGAGATCAGACTTTCCACCGTGAAGAGCAACCACACACACACACACACACACACACACACACACACACACACACACACACACACACACACACACACACACACAGAGAGACTCTGTCACTAATTCAACATGTCACTTTTACAGCTAGGCGAACCTTTTTCTAATTGAAATCCACCAAGCAATTAATAGAGCTCCTGATTAATGCTCCAGCATCTGTTCCGAGACGAGCGGGCAGTCGTTGTGGAGCGTTCGCTTTCAGAACATCTCGATTTCACTCAGACGCCCAGTCACGCTGAAACTGGAAAAAAAACAAAAAAAAACAACCCAAAACGTCGAGGTAGCTACAAACGAAATAAGGATGGTTATTATTTACTTTATGAGAAGGAACCATATCACGTTTTTCTTTATGAGAAAGATCCCCTATCACGTTTGTTCATCTGTTTGGGAGCGCAGAAAAAAAAAAAAAGAAAGGAAGGAAGGAAGGAAGGAAGAAGGTTATTGTTTTTCTTTATGAGAACGTGACGACGTGTTAACGTCATTACAGATCCTGTATCGATCACGTATGTTCATCCGTTTGGGGGCGCAGAAGGAAGAAAGGAAGGACGAAAAGGAGGAAGGAAGGAAAATGTGAATTCAGTATAAGCAAGCAACTGGTGTGAGAAAGAATAAGAAACACAAACAAACAAAACAAGAAAAATGACAGCATAACATAAGAAAGCAAAATGGAAGAGGAAGGAAAGAAGGGAGGAAGGAAAGAAATGAAGAGAATAAAAAGGGAAGGAAAGAATAAGAAAGAAAGACACAAATTAACGAAAAAAGAAAAATGACAGCACAACAAATAAGCAAGCAAAATGGAAGAGGAAGGAAAGAAGGAAGGAAGGAAGGAAGGAAGGAAGGGAGGAAAGGAAAGAAAGGAAGAGAATAAAAGGAAGGAAAGAATAAGAAATAAACACACAAACAAAAGAAGAAAAATGACAGCAGAACATAAGCAAGCAAAATGGAAGAGGAAGGAAGGAAGGAAGGAAATAAAGAAGGAAGGAAAGAAAGAAAGAAAGGAAAGAAAGGAAGAGAATAAAAGGAAGGAAAGAATAAGAAAGAAACACACAAATAAATGAAAAAAGAAAAATGACAGCACAACAAATAAGCAAGCAAAATGGAAGAGGAAGGAAAGAAGGGAGGAAGGAAAGGAGGAAGGAAGGAAGGAAGGAAAGAATGAAAGGAAAGAAAGGAAGAGAATAAAAGGAAGGAAAGAATAAGAAAGTAACAAACAAAAGAAGAAAAATGACAGCACAGCATAAGCAAGCAAAATGGAAGAGGAAGGAAGGAAGGAAGGAAGGAAGGAAGGAAGGAAGGAAGGAAGGAAGGAAGGAAGAGAATAAAAGGAAGGAAAGAATAAGAAAGAAACAAACAAACAAAAGAAGAAAAATGACAGCAGAACATAAGCAAGCAAAATGGAAGAGGAAGGAAGGAAGGAAGGAAGGAAGGAAGGAAAGAAAGAAGGAAAGGAATGAAAGGAAAGAAAGAAAGAGAAAGAAAGGAACGAACGAATAAGAAAGAAACACAAATAAACGAAAAAAGAAAAATGACAGCACAACAAATAAGCAAGCAAAATGGAAGAGGAAGGAAGGAAAGGAAGGAAAGAAAAAGAAAGAAAGAAAGAAAGAAAGAAAAAAAACAGAAAGAAATGTAAGAAATAACTGTTTTTTTTGAATATTTTTCTTTTCAGGGAAAGAGCTGATGGAAAACATGACCATGTATTAACATTATTGCAGATCCTGTATCACGTATGTTCATCTGTTTGGGAACGCAAAAGAAAGAAAGAGCGGATGGAAGGAAAGGAAGAAAAAAGGGAAAGCTGTGAAGGTAGTTTTCCGACATCTTTCGATTGTGTTTATCGCTGCTGTAATGTAAGTGAGAACAGGAACTAACTTGTTTCGTGGAAGATCCAAAACATTAAATGCAACCAAAAACGGATAAAAATGTTGTGTTATGTTGTGTCGTTGTTTAATAAGTAGAACATTGTAGCTGTTGATGGATTGCTGTGGTTTAAGAGGAAAGACATTTTGAGATGCTGTTATTGATAAATAATCTCCTTCACGGTTGAAACAGTAACTCCGGATGGATGTTGTGATCATGGTGAGAAATCCTGCGCAGGAAAAGAAATCATCAAGAGACCCTCAGGCGATTTCTCGGGCACCTTAAAGAGTTATCTGTTATACCACAGAGCGTAACGAGAACACAAATCTGTCTGTGTATCTCCGCCTCGACGAGCCGCAGAGCTACAGCCGCGCAAAACGTGGTAATTAAAAAGCTAAAAATAATCTCCTTCATTGAGAGTTTCTCTAATTAGGTGAAGGGTTTGACTGGGCCGGGAGGATAATGCCACAGCAGTCCTGAGTGAGAGATGCAGATGGCTGTAGGGGAGGGACGCGTGGGCCGACTGAACCACGACTCGGGAAGGAAAAACACTCCAAAAACCAACGGCGACGCAACATCGTGTCTCATTATTCAATCAATCCTCACTGAAATCAGAGTCACAGCCCACTGAGGTACAAAACAACACGGCTGAAGAGCCTCCGTTACACACCGCACGGATTTTAACATCCGGACCAGACGCTTCCGAGTCAGTCAAACACCGTGGTTCTTCTTTTCCCCAAATTCCACACTCAGCTTGGTCTTCAACACGGAGGAGAACAGATCCAGATGTGTCGGGTTCTTTTACGTACTTAATCACAAGAAACTAACAGGCTGGTGATGGATCTAGTAATGTGGGGTAATGCAGAGAGAGAGAGAGAGAGAGAGAGAGAGAGAGAGAGAGAGAAAGATAGAAAGAAAGAAAGAAAGAAAAGAAAAAAGGAAGAAAAAGGAAAGGAGAGAAAAAAGGAAGAAAAAGGAAAGGAAGAGGAAAGAAAGAAAGACAAACAGAAAAGAAGAAAGGAAAGAAAGAAAGAAAAAGAAAGAAAGAAAAACAGAAAAAGGAAAGGGGGGAAAGAAAGAATGAACGAACGAAAGAAAAACAGAAAAGAAGAAAGGAATGAAAGAAAGAAAAAAGGAAGAAAATGGAAAGAAAGAAAGAAAAAACAGAAAAGAAGAAAGGAAAAAGAAAGAAAGAAACAAGGAAAGAAAGAAAGAAAAAGGAAAGGAAGGAAGGAAAGAAAAAAGGAAGGAAAAGGAAAGGAAAAGGAAAGAAAGAAAAAGGAAAGGAAGGAAGGAAGGAAAGAAAAAAGGAAGGAAAAGGAAAGGAAAAGGAAAGAAAGAAAGAAAGAAAAAAGGAAGGAAAAAGAAAGAAAGAAACAAAGAAAGAAAGAAAGAAAATGGAAAGGAAGGAAGGAAGGAAAGAAAAAAGGAAAGGAAAAGGAAAGGAAAAGGAAAGAAAGAAAGAAAATCAAAACCTTTTAATAGCAATAGACAGAAAAAATAAAATTAAAATAGAGAGAAAAAAACATTAATAATTAATCACACTGTACTAATGTCCATCAGGGCTTTGTGTGTGTGTGTGTGTGTGTGTGTGTGTGTGTGTGTGTGTGTGTGTGTGTGTGTGTGTGTGTGTGTGTGTGTGTGTGTGTGTGTTTCTTATACCACAGTGATTTATCAAAGATTACATTTTAAAAATAAATAAAGAACACATCATATGTTTTTGCTGTTTTAGTTACATTTCATATTTAATGGAAGGTTTAATGGAAGGTTTAATGGAAGGTGTAATGGAAGGTGTAATGGAAGGTTTAATGGAAGGTTTAATGGAAGGTGTAATGGAAGGTGTAATGTCTGGAGCAGGGTTCTGTTCTCACTCAGTCCTGTAATGACACTAATTAATCTTGATTAAAGTTCATCCACTGAATGATAAACCCCTGGAGGTTCTCCACTCATCTCACTCTGGGGCTCTAGTGTACGGAATCTGACGTTTTCTTCACGTCAGTCGTGGATTTACGGCACAATTTTAAACATCTCACGCGTTCTTCGGGAATTTCAGAGTCGGAGGGAAAGTGACTCGGCCGGAACATGTGCCGCAGACGGAGAGGCCGAGCGTCACGGGGCTTCAGGTCAGAGGAAATCAGGTTAACTCTGGACCCTGCTACAGCGCTGGCATGCTCTCTTCATGCTCTCATCATGCTCTCATCATGCTCTCTTCATGCTCTCTTCATGCTCTCATCATGCTCTCATCATGCTCTCATCATGCTCTCATCATGCTCTCTTCATGCTCTCTTCATGCTCTCATCATGCGCTCTTCATGCTCTCTTCATGCTCTCATCATGCTCTCTTCATGCTCTCTTCATGCTCTCATCATGCTCTCATCATGCTCTCTTCATGCTCTCAACATGCGCTCTTCATGCTCTCTTCATGCTCTCATCATGCTCTCATCATGCTCTCTTCATGCTCTCATCATGCTCTCTTCATGCTCTCTTCATGCTCTCATCATGCTCTCATCATGCTCTCATCATGCTCTCATCATGCTCTCTTTATCTCCCAGTGTCACACGTCACCTCTTCATACTTTACAGCAGTAAGTCCCAGATGTTCTCTTTGCACCACTGCCTTAAAATTCCCAGATTTCTTTTTAACCCAAGAGCAAGCACTCTGAAGAATATTGACGGAAATCAAACCCTTGCTTGAAGAACCTCGTGATTGTGAGAAGGAGACGACCTCGAAAAAACCATCAGAGGAACCGAACTAAGCTCTAACAGTTTCTCCTCCTCCGGTATCCTGTGCGGTCATAAAGGTCTCGACTCCCTCGACCCCGCAATCTGCCCAACACACTCGAGTTTCAAACATCACAGCACACCAGTGTGTTCATTACACATCAGCGCACGCATTTCACATATAGTGATATATATATATATATATATATATATACAATCATTTACTACACATACGTTCACAATCACAACACACCGTTTATATCATAACACGCATCATGTTTCTTTAAAAAAAATGGACAAGAATCTAACAAAATGAGAAGAAGAACCATGGGTTTGTTTACATTTTCCAATATAAAATGGATTCAGTTTACTTTTTTTAAGACAATAATCTACACGAAGTCATCCATAATGAAAAATGTATTAAAATTTATTTATTTAGTTAAATATTCATACCCTCGTATAAAGGCACTGGATAAAGCTGAGGAGCTTCCCGTTTGCTTTATCTTAAGATCGTTCTAGAACTTGACTGGAGTCCAACAGCGGCGGATCGACTGATCGATCGATTCGGATGATTTAGAAATGTGTGTATGATGAAGTCCCTCCAGGATTTAGCGATTTCACGATCGCAGAAATGAACATTAAAAGAAAAAAAAAAAGATCAAGGAAACGCCACAATATTCGGAGGAGTTTGCGATTTTTCACAATTACCGTGGATTTTCCGCAGATTTGGGCCGAGACGCGTCACGTGACGTCGTCGCGTCGCGCGTTCAGACAGATCCCTCTTCGATTCACGAGCGTCCAACACGAGTAGAACAAAAAGGTCTCGTTTACCAACAGACATCACTGCGAAAGACCGCGCAGAACCATTTCGTGCGATTACGATTTCACCGATTGAAGATTTTGAAAAAAGCCGCGGCATTTTTTGGCCACAACGATCACAAAAAAAAAAAAAAAAAAACTCTGAAATCCTGTACGGAACGATGAGGCCCCACAATTCACCAAAAAAAAAACCAGCCATGAAGTCCAAGGAGCTCTCAGTCGACCTCCAAGAGTAAACTGTGTGCAGACGCAGATCTAGAACCCAACGGCCTTGAACATACAGGGGACGTTCAAAAACATCTAAAATATCGCTTTTATTCCAGATTTGTCATTATGGGGTTATTGTGTGTAAATTAATGACCGGAAACGGAAGTTTAATCCATTTTAAACTGAATTTATAATATAATAAAAAAATCACGCAAAAAAAATAAACCTAGAGATGACACAATACCGCTTTTTCTTTTTTACGATATCGGAACCTCGAGTACGAGCCAGATGTCAGTACCGATACTCATCTGATACCGTTTTCTTTAAAAACCTTTTGTAAACATTTCAACATCTAAACATTTCCAAGTTCCAAAGCTACATTTCTTTTCCAAATCCAATCCGTCACAGGACCCCGATGTCCGATATCTGATCCATCGTTTTTTCGGACCGATACCGATACCGGGCGTCGTCTCTACAAAAAACGTTAGACGGTATGTGTACTCTATAAGGAAAGATTTATTAAAATAATGTATTGTAGAATAATAAACATTCTCCGTGGAACATTTTGTATTTTTGATCCTTTGACACAAACCGAGACACGGAAGACCAGACCTTTTCCAGCACGTCCCACATTGCGCCTGAAGCATCAACAGCCATAAAAGCTGAGATGCAGAGATTAAAACTGTGGATTTATCTCGTTAGCATTTCCTTCTCCTAAACCAAACGCACCCTATTCGATTACCCCTCTGTACACGCCATCCGAATGGAGCCCGAGATGGGAGAAGACGTGCATTAAAGACGAGCAGCGTCCTGCTCCTGCCCTGCACACCACCTCTTTCTCTCTTTAATACAGAACGATAAAACAAGCCCCGAGCAATTATGTATTTTATGGAGAATCATCTCAGGCTGCAGCAGAAAACCACATCCGCCCCTGAAGAACAGCCCCGGTGCAATAACCCCGTTCCCCTCTGCTAATGGCCCCGAGTGGAGCGGTGTGTGGTCTGATCTAATAACTCACTCCTCCTGCCTCTAATGGCTTCTGCTTTGGTTTTTTGGGAACGTCCCCATTCTCTGTGTCCCCCATCTCGCTCTATCTCTCCCTCTCTCACCCCTTTCTCTCTGTGTCCCCCATCTCTCTCTATCTCTCCCTCTCTCACCCCTTTCTCTCTGTGTCCCCCATCTCTCTCTATCTCTCCCTCTCTCACCCCTTTTTCTCTGTGTCCCCCATGTCTCTCTATCTCTCCCTCTCTCACCCCTTTCTCTCTGTGTCCCTCATCTCTCTCTATCTCTCCCTCTCTCACCCCTTTCTCTCGGTGTCCCTCATCTCTCTCTATCTCTCCCTCTCTCCCCCCTTTTTCTCTGTGTCCCCCTTCTCTCTCTATCTCTCCCTCTCTCACCCCTTTCTCTCTGTGTCCCCCATGTCTCTCTATCTCTCCCTCTCTCACCCCTTTCTCTCTGTGTCCCCCATGTCTCCATCATCCATCTCTCTCCTCCCTCTCTCACTCATCACCCATCTCTCTCATCCCTCTCTCCCTCTCTTCCCCCTCTCTTGTTTTTCTCTCTCATCACCATCGCTCTCATCCCTCTCTCTCTTGTTTTTCTTTCTCATCACCCACTGCTGTCATCCCTCTATCTTGTCCCTCTCTCCTTTTTCTCTCTCGTCACCCATCACTGTCATCCCTCTCTCTCGTCCCTCTTTTGCTTTTCTTTCTCGTCACCCATCGCTCCCATCCCTCTCTCTCTCTCTCTCTCTCTCTCTCTCTCTCTCACCCCTCATCCCCCATCTCTCTTTCCAGCCCTTTCTCCCTTCTCTCATCCCCCATCTCTCTCTTGCCTTCTCTTTTGCATCCCTCTCTCTTCCCTCATCCCTCTCTCTCTTGTATACGTCTCTCTCTTCTCTCATCCCCCATCATCAGGCAGGAAGGAAGGAAGGAATCTCTTGATCCTTGAGCCATTGTTGCCTGCTTGCCATGATTCCTTGATTAATAATTCCCTGTCCAGTTGTCCAGCTCCAGTACCCTGGATTACAAGTGGTGCGTGTGTGTGTGTGTGTGTGTGTGTGTGTGTGTGTGTGTGTGTGTGTGTGTGTGTGTGTGTGTGTGTGTGTGTGTGTGTGTGTCTCACTGCCTTCTCTTGACCATGGGTAAAAAAAAAGAGAAGTGTGCTGGAGAATCTGGTTATTTTTCTCTCCCTTGTGCACAAACTCTTTCATTGTACTGTTTTCATACTGGCTTTAAATAAGCAGTTTCGTAATCTTACATTTTGTGTGTGTGTGTGCGTGTGTGTGTGTGTGTGTGTGTGGGTGGGTGTGTGTGTGTGTGTGGATGGGGGGGTGGGGGGTAACGTAGGAGATGAGTAACGTCTCCTACAGGAGGCCCTTAAGCTGGAAGTGATAGACAGCCTAGGCACTGGAATGATGTCATCAGTGGGCGGGACACCGAGGAGCAACGGACCAATCAGTAGTCTGAATCCCCGAGACAACACCGGAGCAAATTATTTCCATTGTATATGCAAGAAACCGTGTGTTCTAGATAAAATTAGAGAAAAATAAATGACGCAAAATGTGTTTAACTCATTGTTTATATACTTATCGAATCGTTTACTGAGCGCCGGCTACGTGTTCCCCGCGCTCGGCTCATATGCCCGATTTCTACGCACAGCTGTTAAAGCTTGGTTTAACTTTTTTCCTCTCGCTGTATTTCATAACAACGAATGAAAGAGTTTCACGAGGACACTTTCAGCCCTACATGTGCTCGTGTGAAACCGAACCAAACAGCAGACGATCCAGAAGAATCATTTTCACTCTGATTCGGACTCAAACAGACTTACGTACGTAAAAAAAAAAAGTGTGAAAAAGAAGTGCGAAAGCGCCCCGAGTCAGTCGGAGTGTATCTGAGGAACACTGAAGGCCTTGAAGATATTTCTGAGCACCGTTTGAACCTTTATCATTTATTCTTCATCAAATAAAATGCAGAAAACTAGGTCTTTTTTGCAAAAGTAGGTCAAAGTCTAGTCGATTTTTTATGTAATTATATTATTCACACAATGGCACCACTCCAGACAGAACACAGTGCAGTCGTCTCTCTACGAGACACGAGACCCGAGGAGACTCTTCTGCATCATATACTGTATATAGTATATAATCATCCTTTCAGCACAAACAAACAACAACACGAGTGCTGGATTCTGATTGGTCAGAAGGTGTTGATTAGTTCTCTATAACAGCAGCTCTGGCAGTAGTGCAGATGTACATCACAGGTTTATATCAATGCGCTCGTTATCATGAATACGTTAGCGTTTCTATAGTAACAGGGACACGTCGTGTACAGCGGCCGCTCAACATAAACACTTTTTTTTTTTTTTTTAAAGTAAGGAGAAATGTGTTTATGTAACATTTAGGGAAGGAGTCTCCAGTGTCAGCGCTTTGTGACAGTCAGAGGTAAAGCCGTAACTTTAAGTCTTATGACTTTACGCTTCTTTGCGGTTTCCTGGTAACAGGACAAGCGGCGATTTTTCATCATATTAACTTCAAGAGAAAGTAAAAAGAGAGGCTGGTGAGGGACCGGCTGCTTATAGCTTTTATAACGCAAGTGAAAACAGGAACTAGAACGTTAAATGTAAGTATAAACGGATAAAAAGTATGAGGTTCATTCTTCAATAAATAAGAATGAAGTTTGGTTAGAGGAAAATGATCAACTTCAGGATGGTGACAGTGACTCTGCTTCATCATACCACACCGTCGTTGTTTATTTTCCTATAACGGCATGACGCACAGTGCTTTATTCCTTATTATTATTATTATTATTACTATTATTATTATTGTAGAGATGGGCAAGCTAAGAAGATTGGTGTTAAATCTCACAGCGGTCACAAATTATACATTTTCTTATTTTTTAAAAAATCATCTGAAGTGAGACTGGAAAGCCTGGGAGAGATTTCTGAGCCACTTCTCAAAACTATTCCATACATTTATAATTAAAATCCACACGGAATGAAACGCTGAAGAAGCTGTGTGTGTGTGTGTGTGTGTGTGTGTGTGTGTGTGTGTGTGTGTGTGTGTTGGAGTGTTTTTCATGAGAAGCGAGTAAGCCACTTGCTCCTGATTTATACTCGGGGCGTGAAGACGAGTTAATTTCTGCTCACTTCCTCTATTAATCTCCTTCAGCGTTCATACGCGAGCCGATTCGCAGCGTCGAGCGTCGAGCGTCTCGAGCTGCGTCCTTCCTTCGCTCCCTCCGCTGATCACAGATGCAAACTGAAACACCGTTACGTTTCAACCCAAACTGATTAAATTTTTAAAATAAAGTTCTCACAAAAACCTGTACAGTACACAGAAAGGAAAAGCAGTAGTGTTCTCGTGTGATAAATAAACGAAGCATACGCAACACATACGGTAGTTTTACAATAATTCACGTACAAATGATTCGCTAGCTAGCTAATCGAAACGCATAACACTGAAATCACAAGCTAGTTTATTAGCGGTCACCAAACTGTACAGTAGAGTAGCAGTGAGTAATCAGTAAACACTATAGTATTCTCTAATAAGTATGTTTTGACGCATAGAGAGTTCTACTGTTTCAAGGAATTGCCGTGATTTGCATATTCACGCATACCCGTGCATATTCATGATTCCTTGCATTCGCAATTCGCAAATATGTAGGAACGTGCTTTGTTCCTCGTTCGTGGGTGTGTAGCAACCTCTACTGTTGTTGTTTGTGGGTGGTGGGCGTGGCCTGTCCTGTTTTTGTTTTTGTTTTTTTGTTCCGATGAGAAAACGTAGTAGACGGAACATATAACACTACTACAAACCACTATACAATAAACGGTATACTCAGTACTATTGTTTAAAAAAGTAATTACGTAAACACCTCAGGTAGGAACTAAAGTTGCGAGCCGGGGAACCGAAGAAAGTCGGACAACGCGTGCCACAGGGATTTGTTTTGTCGCTTTATGACGTCATAACCGATTTGCATAGAATTTTTTAAAAAGTCTGTCGATGATCGTCTGTTGCTTTGTAGCTCGATAACGTGAACACAGTGTTAGCGTCGACGGATATTAAACATTGGTTATATTTAACGGTTTTAATGCGACATTCAGGGGTCCAAGCACTCCGGGAAGGCATAACAACAATGATCCGGCTTCAGCTAAATTATTCACACTGAGATTAATCGCAATCAAATAGAATATACGAAAAGAAATTATTTATACATATATATATATATATATAGTATACAATTATCCCAAATACTCGTCTTGAGTCATCGAATGGCGAACACGATGAACCTCACAAACACACACTGAAGGCCAATAAGAACTGTTTGTACACACACTCGCATGCGGAAGACATCCACGTCTCCACACTAATGTAGCGCCGTTCTGTGTAAGCGCTCCCTCTAAACCATTCCCCGCCTCGATTTAAGTGCACATTTCCTGCTAAATTGGTCAGCATGTTTATCGTTTAACAGTCTCGTTCTTTCAGGGCTCTCTCTGGCTCTCTCCGTTTTTTTGGCTAGCACTGCTGAGCATCCTGGACTTCGGAGAACTTGATACATCACAAATTGAGCTTGTGAGCGTTAAATGAGAGGCTGCATTAAAAGACACACACACACACACACACACACACACACACACACACACACGGTTTGTCGTGTTTGGGTTTGAATTTAATGGTGTTTTGATTTGCACCGACTCTGAGACTCTGAAAGCTGCAAATCAGCTTCTTGTTTGAAAGCCGGAGGAGATTAATAGGGAAGTGAGAAGCAATGAACTCGTCTTCACGCTCTCAGCGTAAATCAGGAGCAATCCGCGCACTCACTTCTTGCGACAATAAACACACACTCACACACACACACACACACACGGATGACTTCAGGAAGTCTGAAACTAATTCGCAAGTGCTTTGACATTCGCGGTATTTCATTCATGGAGGCATTATTGAAACACGACAGACGCAGAACATTCTGGACAGAGCAGGGTATGAAGTTTGCTCTGAAGAGGACGTTCCATCGAGTGGACTTTTTGTTTTAGTACGTCAGGTCAAGACAACTTGAAAATAAGTTGCATGAAAGGTAAATGGGTAAAGTGAAAACAGACAACACTAGGCCTGAAAATTGACAAAGCGTTTAGCATGGACGATTATTAAAAAGAATTGTACAAAAAATTTCACAAAAAAAGTTTAAGAGATTAAGGGCTAAAGACTAAACTGATTAAATTAACAATAACAAGAATATATGGGCGTGTCTTTGAGTGCTCAGGTTAGTGGGGTGGATGGGCATGTCTTTGAGAAGGACAGGTGGGTGTGTCTCAGAGTGAGACAGATGGGCATGGCTTTGGGCGGGGCACACTGACATGTCTGAGTGAGATGAAAGGTCTTGTCTTTGAGTGGTAAAGATGGGTGTGTCTGAATGGAACAAATGGGCGTGTCATTGAGGGACTGTAAAGAGGTTATGTATGTGTGAGTGGAACTGATGGGGTGTGTCTGAGTGGAAAAGATAGGCAAGTCTAAGTGGAACTGTCTTTGAGTAGGACAGATGAGGTGTGTCTGAGTGAAACAGATGGATGTGTCTCTGAAGTGGGACAGACGGGTGTGTCTCTGAAGTGGGACAGACGGGTGTGTCTCTGAAGTGGGACAGATGGGTGTGTCTCTGAAGTGGGACAAATGGGCGTGTCTGAAGTGGGACAGATGGGATGTGTCTGAAGTGGGACAGATGGGGTGTGTCTCTGAATGAGACAGATGGGGTGTGTCTGAGTGGGTCAGATGGGGTGTGTCTTTGAGTGAGACAGATGGGGTGTGTCTGAGTGGGTCAGATGGGGTGTGTCTGAGTGGGTCAGATGGGGTGTGTCTCTGAGTGGGACAGATGGGGTGTGTCTGAGTGGGTCAGATGGGGTGTGTCTGAGTGGGACAGATGGGCGTGTCTCTGAGTGGGACAGATGGGGTGTGTCTGAGTGGGACAGATGGGGTGTGTCTCTGAGTGAGACAGATGGGGTGTGTCTGAGTGGGTCAAATGGGGTGTGTCTCTAAGTGAGACAGATAGGGTGTGTCTGAGTGGGACAGATGGGGTGTGTCTCTGAATGAGACAGATGGGGTGTGTCTGAGTGGGTCAAATGGGGTGTGTCTCTAAGTGAGACAGATGGGGTGTGTCTGAGTGGGACAGATGGGGTGTGTCTCTGAATGAGACAGATGGGGTGTGTCTGAGTGGGTCAGATGGGGTGTGTCTGAGTGGGTCAGATGGGGTGTGTCTCTAAGTGAGACAGATGGGGTGTGTCTGAGTGGGTCAGATGGTGTGTGTCTCTGAGTGAGCCAGATGGGGTGTGTCTGAGTGGGACAGATGGGGTGTGTGTCTGAATGAGACAGCTGGGGTGTGTCTGAGTGGGTCAGATGGGGTGGGTCTGAGTGGGTCAGATGGGGTGTGTCGCAAAGTGAGACAGATGGGGTGTGTCTGAGTGGGTCAGATGGGGTGTGTCTCTGAGTGAGACAGATGGGGTGTGTCTGAGTGGGTCAGATGGGGTGTCTCTGAGTGGGACAGATGGGATGTGTCTCTGAGTGAGACAGATGGGGTGTGTCTGAGTGGGTCAGATGGGGTCTCTCTCTAAGTGAGACAGATGGGGTGTGTCTCTAAGTGAGTCAGATGGGGTGTGTCTGAGTGGGTCAGATGGGGTCTGTCTCTAAGTGAGACAGATGGGGTGTGTCTGAGTGGGTCAGATGGGGTGTGTCTGAGTGCGTCAGATGGGGTGTCTCTGAGTGGGTCAGATGGGGTGTGTCTCTAAGTGAGACAGATGGGGTGTGTCTCTGAGTGAGACAGATGGGGTGTGTCTCTAAGTGAGTCAGATGGGGTGTGTCTGAGTGGGTCAGATGGGGTGTCTCTGAGTGGGACAGATGGGATGTGTCTCTGAGTGAGACAGATGGGGTGTGTCTGAGTGGGTCAGATGGGGTCTCTCTCTAAGTGAGACAGATGGGGTGTGTCTCTAAGTGAGTCAGATGGGGTGTGTCTGAGTGGGTCAGATGGGGTGTCTCTGAGTGGGACAGATGGGGTGTGTCTCTGAGTGAGACAGATGGGGTGTGTCTGAGTGGGTCAGATGGGGTGTCTCTGAGTGGGTCAGATGGGGTGTGTCTCAGAGTGAGACAGATGGGCATGGCTTTGGGCGGGGCACACTGACATGTCTGAGTGAGATGAAAGGTCTTGTCTTTGAGTGGTAAAGATGGGTGTGTCTGAATGGAACAAATGGGCGTGTCATTGAGGGACTGTAAAGAGGTTATGTATGTGTGAGTGGAACTGATGGGGTGTGTCTGAGTGGAAAAGATAGGCAAGTCTAAGTGGAACTGTCTTTGAGTAGGACAGATGAGGTGTGTCTGAGTGAAACAGATGGATGTGTCTCTGAAGTGGGACAGACGGGTGTGTCTCTGAAGTGGGACAGACGGGTGTGTCTCTGAAGTGGGACAGATGGGTGTGTCTCTGAAGTGGGACAAATGGGCGTGTCTGAAGTGGGACAGATGGGATGTGTCTGAAGTGGGACAGATGGGGTGTGTCTCTGAATGAGACAGATGGGGTGTGTCTGAGTGGGTCAGATGGGGTGTGTCTTTGAGTGAGACAGATGGGGTGTGTCTGAGTGGGTCAGATGGGGTGTGTCTGAGTGGGTCAGATGGGGTGTGTCTCTGAGTGGGACAGATGGGGTGTGTCTGAGTGGGTCAGATGGGGTGTGTCTGAGTGGGACAGATGGGCGTGTCTCTGAGTGGGACAGATGGGGTGTGTCTGAGTGGGACAGATGGGGTGTGTCTCTGAGTGAGACAGATGGGGTGTGTCTGAGTGGGTCAAATGGGGTGTGTCTCTAAGTGAGACAGATGGGGTGTGTCTGAGTGGGACAGATGGGGTGTGTCTCTGAATGAGACAGATGGGGTGTGTCTGAGTGGGTCAGATGGGGTGTGTCTAAGTGGGTCAGATTGGGTGTGTCTGAGTGGGTCAGATGGGGTGTGTCTCTGAGTGGGACAGATGGGGTGTGTCTGAGTGGGACAGATGGGGTGTGTCTCTGAATGAGACAGATGGGGTGTGTCTGAGTGGGACAGATGGGGTGTGTCTGAGTGGGACAGATGGGGTGTGTCTCTGAGTGAGACAGATGGGGTGTGTCTGAGTGGGTCAAATGGGGTGTGTCTCTAAGTGAGACAGATAGGGTGTGTCTGAGTGGGACAGATGGGGTGTGTCTCTGAATGAGACAGATGGGGTATGTCTGAGTGGGTCAAATGGGGTGTGTCTCTAAGTGAGACAGATGGGGTGTGTCTGAGTGGGACAGATGGGGTGTGTCTGTGAATGAGACAGATGGGGTGTGTCTGAGTGGGACAGATGGGGTGTGTCTGAGTGGGTCAGATGGGGTGTGTCTCTAAGTGAGACAGATGGGGTGTGTCTGAGTGGGTCAGATGGGGTGTGTCTCTGAGTGAGACAGATGGGGTGTGTCTGAGTGGGTCAGATGGGGTGTCTCTGAGTGGGACAGATGGGGTGTGTCTCTGAGTGAGACAGATGGGGTGTGTCTGAGTGGGTCAGATGGGGTGTCTCTGAGTGGGTCAGATGGGGTGTGTCTCTGAGTGGGACAGATGGGGTGTGTCTGAGTGGGTCAAATGGGGTGTGTCTCTAAGTGAGACAGATAGGGTGTGTCTGAGTGGGACAGATGGGGTGTGTCTCTGAATGAGACAGATGGGGTATGTCTGAGTGGGTCAAATGGGGTGTGTCTCTAAGTGAGACAGATGGGGTGTCTCTGAGTGGGTCAGATGGGGTGTGTCTCTGAGTGAGACAGATGGGGTGTGTCTGAGTGGGTCAGATGGGGTGTCTCTGAGTGGGTCAGATGGGGTGTGTCTCTGAGTGGGACAGATGGGCGTGTCATTGAAGTGGGATAGATGGGGCGTGTCTTTGAAGTGGGACAGATGGGCGTGTCTCTGAGTGGGACAGAAGGGCAGTTTACTCATAACCCACAGTATTAATTGTTGATTTTGGGATCAGACTCGGACTTTCACACTGTATTTTTGAGGTAAAAATCCAGAATCGATTAAACCTGATGTCTGCTGCTTCAGATCCTGTGTCTCACTGCTGGTGTTTAATTTCCTGACTGGTCCTGATTGATGCTTCCATCACAATCCCAGTGTGTGTGTGTGTGTGTGTGTGTGTGTGTGTGTGTGTGTGTGTGTGTGTGTTCCGTTTTCTTTGCGCACTGAAACTCGAGTGTGTTGGACAGATTGTAGGGTCGAGAGACTCACGACCTTCCACCGTTACTCTCGATGCAGCAGAAATGAAATCTTCAGGATCAGAACGTGGACCAGCGAGCTGCGTTTCTGTAAACTGACCTGTTCTTCTACCCATCGTTCGGACTTGAAGTTATTTTGAGTTCAATACAGTTTCATTTAATATGAAAAGAAATTAAAAGCCGTAACATGCTAACTTTTAGAAATGAAGTCGATTAGGATACTCTCGGGAATTTATTTATTTTTTTAAAGTGTATCCGAGTGTATTTTTAAAATGTGTAATTAATGTAAATTAATTAAATTAATGAAGTATAAAGTATAATTAATACTCATGATTAATATAAAGGCACAGACTTCTAGTGTTAACACTTTATACATAATGAAATGCATAATAAATATATTATTTTGGAACAACTCATGGCACATTTATGGAGAGGTGGTGTGAGGCTGATGTATATTAATGCCCTCGTTCTCATTATTGTTTCTATAGTAACAGCTCATACACACGCTCTGTCCGATCTAAGACCAAATCTAAGTGTTGTTTTCATGAAGCTGTTTGTATAATTGATTAATCACTGATTGATGTGGTGATTTTTTCTTTTACTTAAATGTTATGAACTTCCCGTCCTCGCTTACATTATAGCAGTTAAACAGTTCTTCCTTCACCGGCCTCTCTTTTATCTCTCTCTTGGAGTTAAGACCACAAAAAATCGCAGCTTGTCACGTCACTGAGAAACCGTAAAGCGTAAACGCCTCTGTACCGAATGTTACATAAATGTCTCCTTACAGAAGGTTTCACAAGTATTAATGAGTACATTATTACTCTTACATTACGTATGAGCCGTTACTATAGAAACAATAGCGTATTAGAGACCGAGGACATTAATATAAACCTGTCGCTCATGTTGCAGCTGCACTACTACTGTCAGAGCTGCATGTTATAGAAGATTAATCAACACCTTCTGACCAATCAGAATCGAGAATTAACTCGTGACGCGCTCACAGGTCCGCGTACATCATCCCATACAGGATCTTATGACAACTTTGATCAGCGGCTCGGCCAATCAGATTTTAGAACTGAAACGATCCGTTTTTATAAATGTACTTTTAATAATTAATATTCTATACATGTACAGCACTGTGCAAAAGTTTTAGGCCCCCTATTTATTTCAGTACAAACTTTGTTATAGATTTTTTTATTTTATGACGTCTACATGATCAAGTCGGTACAAGAAAAAAAACATTTTAGATTCCCAAACGTTAGTTTTCTAGCACAAAATGAAATGCTACAGGAAAAAATGTTCGTATGTCATTAAAGAAAGCAGCGATGTTACGTAAGAGACACTTTTCAGACAAAAAAAAAAAAAAAAGAACAACGAAGTATTTTTCGCGATTTTGTGATCGCAGGAATTAACGCAAAATCGAGCAAACTCCACAATATTCGGGGGAGTTTGCGATTTTTCAGAACGACCGCAGATTTGCCGCAGGTTCGGGCCGAGACACGTCACGTGACGCACGTTCAGCCAAAGCCCTCTTCGATTCACGTGCGTTTGAACGTGAGTACGGCAAAAAGTTCTCATTTACCAACAAACATCACTATGAAAGACCGCGCAAGACAATTTCGTGCGATTGCGAAAAAACCTCTGAAATCCTGTACGGACTGACCGAAGGATGCTTCTCTCCCAGCTTTGAGCTTTATAAGGAAGCTATCAGTAATAATTTGGCTATAAATGACATCTAATTAATGTTAGAACTTGGATAGCTGAAGAATTTAAACACGGTTCGTCGTGCCGGACCGTTTTTTTTGTTTTTTTTTTGCCTCTTTTTTAATTTTTTTATTTTTATTTTTATGACTATTCTACAAATATAGAGGCTCGGAGGCTCTTTCGGAAACGAGACCCACCCGGGCTATCGATCCCGAACGTCTTTATAACATCACGTGGCTTTCATACAGCTTTTTTAAAAAAATAAAAATAAATAAATAAAATACTTGTGGCCTTTTTACAACAGAGACGTGTAAATTTTTCATCTCCGCGTCATTAAGAGCCAATCCTGTGGTTAAGGCAGGTAAACAGTCCACTTCTGTCCAGGACTCTAGTATTAAAGCCTATTAAATCCCACAAAGACAGAAAAGCCTGCTTCATTAGTCGTTAATAATGCAGAGGAGACTGGAAGTGGAAAAGGGTGCAGCGGCGTCATCGGTGTCGTTGGACCCCGCACTCTCGCTCAGTCTCTGTGCGTGTAATTAATAGCGCTTCGCTAAGAGCCATTAACTAGCCGGCGTAATGGATATTACGCATTTCCTCTGCCTCCACACGCGGGTCACTAAACACAGTACTTTCCATTTAGGACTCGCGTTCAGTTTGTTATTAGCGACGGTGTTCACGCTCGATAAATTGCACAACGATCGGTCCCTTGTGTGGAGTAACTGTAACACACACGGGTTAGGAGGAGAAGCCCTCGCTGCACCATGGACCAGAGAACATAATGCTCTCTTCCAGGAACAGGGAGAGGAGAGAAACCTGATAATGAGCTGGGGTCGGCTACAAACTGGTTTTAGACAGAGAGATATTTTATCGATCCCTTAAGGGAAACCGTCTTGTTAGAGAAAATACACAAACACACACTCGCAGAGAGGAGTGTGAATGATCAGGAGAGGGTATTAGCGGCTAAATTTAAAATAAATCACAGTTTATTTATGTGTGTATTTATTTCCTTTTTCCGGAAATACATTATGGCTTCACTGTCTTTTGGACCGGTGTAGGAGTCGGTGATGTCATGTCTTTCGATGTAATATGGAATCAGAAGTAAGGGTAGATAAGTAGGGAATAAAACACTCTGTGCTGTGCAGTTGTAGGAAAATAATCAGTCAATGATACGATGGTGTGAGAAAGCAGAGTTACTGTTACCAACCCCAGGCAAGTGTTTTGATTCCTCTTACACCACAGCAATTTGCCCAAAATAACATTTTTTATTTATTTTATAAAGAACGACACGTCATACTTTGTCCATTTTATCCATTTAGAGTTGCATTTACTGTCCTGCGAAACAAGTCAGTTCCTCTTATAGCAGCTATAAACACTCGCTCCCTCATCAGCCTCTCTTTCTCTCTGGACATTACATCGGAAGTTACAGCTTTGTACCTCTGACTATTACGAAAGCACTGACACTGGAGACTCCTTCCATACATGTTATGTCTACGTGTAAATGTGTCCTTACAGAAAAGCTCACCATAATCAATGATTATTTTTAAATTACATCTGCATAACAATGAAGTTTAAGATCAACTGATGAACAAAAATAACGGATCTGTTTCTGGGCTTTAAATGGACTGTACAGTATCTTCGAGCTTTATTTGATCTTTTTGGCGAGATAATAAAAGATGACGTTAAAAAAAATAATTACCGCAGTAATAAAAAAAAATAATAATAAAAAAAATCACAACCTTATCGACCAAAGCAGTGAATAACGATGAGCTACATCGCAGTAAATGCATTCCAACACCCATTTCCATCGCTGTCTAATCCACCTCGCGTCATTACACTCAGGAGAGGAAGCTTTAAACGCACCGTTTAAGCCAAGACTGATATTTTTATTTGTGTTATTTTTATGATAGCACTATTTTTTATGATGGCACTGTCGGTCTGCCTGAGGGAAATACGCCGAGATGTTCTGGATTTGGGAAAATCCACAAGTAATATCTGCTATAAAATCAGGAAACATTGAATGTAAAGCACACTGATGTACAATGTAGTGCCCAGATATCATAAATAATAAATAATTAATTGCAATTCAATAATTTATGTACAGTAACATGGAGTCTTCTTGGTGGCACAGCAACTGACTATAGGAATTCCAGCTGTCCTGACTTACACAACACTGCTTCCCCAAAATCATAAATAAAATAAAATGAGATGTAAGGCAGGTGCATGTAGGGGAGTTAGAACAGTTGGCTCAACCTTACAAAGAGTGTGTGTGAGTGTGTGCGAAAGTGTGTGTGAGTGTAAGTGAGCAGTTTAAATAGACCGTGTGTGTGAGAGTGTGAGTTTGTAAGAATGTGTGTGAAAGTGTAAGTGAGTAGTTTAAATAGATAGAGTGTGTGTGAGAGCAGTTTAAATAGACCGTGTGTGAGTGTGCGAGAGTGTTTGTGGGTGTGAGAGAAAGTGTGTGCGGGAGTGTAAGAGTTTGTAAGAATGTGTGTGTGTGTGTGTGTGTGTGTATGAGAGAGCAGTTTAAATAGACAGAGTGTGTGTGAGAGCAATTTAAATAGAGTGTGTGTGTGCGAGAGTGTTTGTGTGTGTGTGTGAAAGTGTGTGCGAGAGTGTAAGTTTGTAAGAATGTGTGAAAGTGTGTGTGAGAGCAGTTTAAATAGACAGACTGTGTGTGAGAGTCTTTGTGAGTGTGTGTGTGAAAGTGTGTGTGAGAGCAGTTTAAATAGACAGACTGTGTGTGAGAGTCTTTGTGAGTGTGTGTGTGAAAGTGTGTGTGAGAGCAGTTTAAATAGACAGACTGTGTGTGAGAATGTGAGAGCAGTTTAAATAGACAGTGTGTGTGTGTGTGTGTGTGAGAGTGTGTGTAAGTGTGTAAGAATGTGTGTGAGTGAGCAGTTTAAATAGACAGACTGTGTGTGTGTGAGTGTGTGTGTGTGAGAGAGAGTGTGTGTGAGAGTGTGTAAGAATGTGTGAGTGAGCAGTTTAAATAGACAGACTGTGTGTGTGTGAGTGTGTGTGAGAGTGTGTGCAAGAGTGTGTAAGAATGTGTGTGAGTGAACAGTTTAAATAGACAGAGAGTGTGTGTGTGTGTGTGTGTGTGTGAGAGAGAGTGTGTGTGAGAGTGTGTAAGAATGTGTGAGTGAGCAGTTTAAATAGACAGAGAGTGTGTGTGTGTGTGTGTGTGTGTGTGTGTGTATGTGTGTGTGTGTGTGTGTGTGTGTGTGTGTATGTGTGTGTGTGTGAGAGAGTGTGTGCGAGAGTGTGTAAGAATGTGTGTGAGTGAGCAGTTTAAATAGACAGAGAGTGTGTGTGTGTGTGTGTGTGTGTGAGAGAGAGTGTGTGTGTGTGATTGTGTATGAGAGTGTGTGCGAGAGTGTGTAAGAATGTGTGTGAGTGAGCAGTTTAAATAGACAGAGAGTGTGTGTGTGTGTGTGTGTGTGTGTGTGTGTGAGAGAGAGTGTGTGTGTGTGATTGTGTATGAGAGTGTGTGCGAGAGTGTGTAAGAATGTGTGTGAGTGAGCAGTTTAAATAGACAGAGAGTGTGTGTGTGTGTGTGTGTGTGTGTGAGAGAGAGTGTGTGTGTGTGATTGTGTATGAGAGTGTGTGCGAGAGTGTGTAAGAATGTGTGTGAGTGAGCAGTTTAAATAGACAGAGAGTGTGTGTGTGTGTGTGTGTGTGTGTGTGTGTGTGTGTGTGTGTGTGTGTGTGTGTGTGTGTGTGTGTGTGAGAGAGAGTGTGTGTGTGATTGTGTATGAGAGTGTGTGCGAGAGTGTGTAAGAATGTGTGTGAGTGAGCAGTTTAAATAGACAGTGTGTGTTAGAATGTGAGCAGTTAATACAGACAGAGTGTGTGTGTGTGTGTGAGAGTGTCCACATGAAGATGGATGGATGGATGGATGGATGGATGTCCATGGATCTGGTAAACACTCTATTGCCAAAGGTAAGTGGAAATCTGACCATCACACCTGTATGAGCTTGTTGGAGATTCCATTCCAAACCCAGGAGCACCGTTTGCAGCTGTAACAGCTACAAGAGCATTAGTGAGATCAGACACGGATGTTGGGACGTCGTGGAGGCTCCAGTTCCAGTTCATCCCAAAGGTGTTCGGTGGGGTTGAGGTCAGGGATCAGTGTAGGACACTCCAGTTCTTCCAGCCTTAACACACCATATCTTCATGGAGCTCGCTTTGTGCAAAGGGGCATCGTCATGCTGGAACAAGAAAGGTAGCTCTTCTCCTGACATCCACCAATCCCAGATTCATCCATCAGACTGCCATCAGACATACTGACGCATGACTCATCACTCCAGAGAACAGCTTGTGTGGTCTACTGCTTCATGGCTGAGCTGTTGTTGAGTACGACCCATTCTACTGCCAGTGTAAAGTATGTCTGCGGAGACTGCATGTGATGGATTTTATCCACCAGTTAGCAATGGGCGTGGCTGAAACACCTGAACCCAAGCATTAAGAGGGGTGCACATAGTTTTGACCTTATAGTGTACATTCTGAATGTGAAAACTTATTATTATTATTATTATTATTGTTATTATTATTACCCTGTTCTAGGCTCACAGGAGTGGAACCCGATGTCAGGGCAAAGGTTAAACAATATAATATAATAGTTTTTAACAGAAAAAGGAACCTTCATCAAAAATAGTTTAATGTATAATCAGATTAAATTATGCTGTAATTTCAGTTTATTATTCACATCCGTCTTCCACGGACGCTACAGCAGCCGCTGGAGGACAAAAAGCCCGTTATCATCCTAGAAATACGGCGAGAGGCGAGGAAAGTCCCGATAGTGCTTTGTTCAGCAGCAAAAAGACCAATGAGCCACTTTGCATAAGCCCTTAGCATTACACGTTCTGCGTTTTGTCCCTTTATACAGTCATTTGGAGTAAATGAGGCATTTTTAAAAGCAGTTAAACGCAGACTCAGCTTTGTGTAACAGCCGTGAATTTGCACCAAAAAAAAATCAGTCCAGAACGGTTAGATGATCCCTGAGGTGTGTGTTTTTGTGAAGAGTTAGCGCCGGTCCTTCAGCTGGATAGCGGCCTTTCACAGCCAGACGCCTGATTTATCGATGCGATGTAGGAGAAACATGAACGATGGGCTTCCTCTCTTCGTTTTTAATGTCCAACTTTCTGCATTTCATCACTTTTTAGAGTGCTGTGAAAATGTTAAACCGGCCATTAAAAAAAAAAAAAAAAAAAAAAAAGCAACTAATCACACACGTTCAACCCACACTTTTGTTAAAATAAGCTTTGGGCCATTAGGTGATGCGTCAGGTGAGCATGGAGAAAACATTACGCGCTGCTCCATCCGTTTTAGGCATAAAGTCACCTCTAATTGTCGGCATGGGGGTGAGGGAATACGGACGTTTCATAATGGCTCTCATAGGAGCATTAGCAGGACAAGCAGAAGCTCCAAATCCAGTGTCTCGTCCCCTCCCGTGGAGCCTGAACCCCAAACGCAGGGCCATAAAGCAACCACAAATGCACAGCAGAATGCTAAGGCCATGAACATTTGAAACCACCGGCGGTGGCGAGGATGAGCCCCGAGGCCCAATGAAGTCATGAGGAAAATGGAGTGAACTGGCCGATAATGGCGCCGCTTAAGGCCGAGGTGCTGATGCCGGGGGATTTTAGTGGTAAAAAAGCATTAGCGAGGCAGACGGAATGCGAATTAATAGCAGAGGATGCGGAGTAACTCCATCAGAAACGTGTTAGTGATGGCTCAGCAGATAAAACATCAGAGCTAATGTCTGCCACAAGCCCACTGCCACCACACTTTGGCCCACTTTAATCATAATGGATGTGTTTTGTTGTTGTTGTTTTTTTTTTTTTTTTCCCCCCCGCAGACTCTCTTATTGGTAAAAACAATTTGGAGCATTAAAGAAAAAACCACAGCAGGATCCATTAACCGAAACACGAGCCGGGGTTTTAAACGAACAGACGCTAAAAGGTGGTTTCGATGCTCGGTCGCGTGTTTAGGCGTGTATCGAGAAATTCAACTGGAAGTACAACAAAATGGATAAAAACATTATTATTTTTTAACACAGCCCTTATTACAGTATGAGAAGGGGTGTAGCTGTAAAGTTAATAAAGAGCAGGAATAAAATGTTAAATGTGGAAATAGTGATGAAGATGAGTAAATTCTATATTTCAGAAATCTCCTGGTACCTTCAAAAAAACACCGAGAGTGGTGAGGAAAAGCAAACAAACAAAAATACATCCAGATCTGCAGGTGGAAACGCCTTGGTGTTTCGGTATTTACACACGGAGTCCAGAGGACAGTAAATTATCAAAAATTTAATTTAATGCTAACTTACAGTAGCATTCGTTAATATAAAACTAAACCACACCGCCCTTGATTGATTGAATTAGTACACAAAATGTTTCTAATAATAATAAGAAGAAGAAGAAGAAGAGCTACATTTTCATATTCACTTTGTGAGGCTTATGTGAGACGACGTGCCAAATTTGGTGTTGATTGGACAAAATTTGTAGGAGTAGCGGAGGTAAAAAATAAAACAAACAAAAAAACAGTTTTTGACAAAATCCAAGATGGCCGAAGATCTAGTTAGGCAGAAATTGACATCATAGGGTGTGTTGAACTCATCTTGACCCAAGGAATCCAGAGATGCCTGGCTTTCAAAAGTTATGACCATAAACATCCTTCCAAATTAGACTCGAATTTGACCCGATGGTGGCGCTAAAGCGTTGGCAGCACTCGGCCCAAATTTGGTCAGAATGTTCCTTAGACCCTTCCCAATCAGTGTGCCAAATTTCACAACTTTTTACCAGACGGTTCTACGGGCTGCCATAGACACCCTAGCCAGAAGAAGAAGATGTGGAAGAAGAAGGGGAGAAAGCAAAAGAAGGAGAAGCAGAAGAAAAGGTAGAATAACAGTAGGGTGCCTACACACCATCAGTGCTTGGCCCCCTAATAATAATAATAATAATAATAATAATCCTAAGCATGGCACTATACAAAGAAAAATAATGCTATGCAAATAATTAAATAAATGAAATAGCTGAATTAAAATAGGCTTCATGTTAAGTGTTACCTTAAGACTAGACTTTAAGGCTGAGTGGAAGGTGGAAGTGCACGCTGACCACACGGCACGGTCTGTTCACTTCCTGTGGAAAAAAAAACAAAAAAACAAAAGCGACTAATGGATTCGAGACCATTTTTGTTTTCTTGACAGAAGCCACGCCCCGGAAGAGAGAACACGATGTAGAGAGCAGATCTGCAGCGGGAATGTTAGTTTAAACGGTTTAGCTGGTTATATGAGCTTTCACTCATGGTATTTTTATTTGATAATATCTATATTTACTACTGATACAACTCTGTAGAACTGTGATTGGTCAGACGGTGTTGATTCATGTTGTATAACAGCAGCTCTGACAGTAGTGCAGCTGCAAATCGCAGGTTTATATTAACGCGCTCGTTAGCGTTAATAAATGAACGTTACTATAGTGACAGCTCGTTCACAGCGGACGCTCCACATAAACAGATTTAAACCGTGACCCTTGGTGGATGGGGAGGGAACGAATGTTTGTAGCTGCTGTAACGTAACTGAGAACAGGAGGTTTCTTGTTTCACGGATATTAAATGTAACTATAAATGGATTAAAAGCGTCATTCTTCAGTCAATAACAGCTGTGAATTGGTAAATCACTGTGGTATAAGAGGAATGAAACACTTTAGGATGTGTTTGACCTATATATATATATATATATAAGTATGTGTGTGTGTCTTTAATGCAGCCTCCTATTTCATACTCGCAAGCTCAATTTGTGATGTATCAAGAGCGAGAGAGAGAGAGCGAGAGAGAGAGAGAGAGAGAGACTGTTAAACGATAAACATGCTGACCAATTTAGCAGGAAATGTGCACTTAAATCGAGGCGGGGAATGGTTTAGAGGGAGCGCTTACACAGAACGGCGCTACATTAGTGTGGAGACGTGGATGTCTTCCGCATGCGAGTGTGTGTACAAACAGTTCTTATTGGCCTTCAGTGTGTGTTTGCAGATTAAATGTCGCCGTGTTGTTCCTGTAGTCCTGTATATTCCTGATGCTTCACTAATGAACTTTTTAACCATTTGGCTAACTAAACACGGGCTCACTAGCTAGCATGAGTTCATGAATATTCCCGAGTCAAGATGAAAGTTCCCCTGAAATCAAAATTGGTGTTTCAGAACTTTTTGTAATGGACACCGATATCACAGTATGTCTAGAATGAAATAATATCGGACATATTCTCGTTTTAATTTTATGGTTCATTTATGTTTTGGTGAGTTTTCGCCCAATCAGGCACTCTCTAGAATGTATATGCCCCGCCCCTTGCTCTAAAGTAGAAGCTTGTTGGGAGTAAACATGTTTCCTTGGTGTGTTTTTGGCCGTGCGTCTTCCTGTACACTATTCCCAGTTCCATCTGAGAATTTTTTTTAAAAAATGGGCGGAGTTTGTGTGAACCGGCAAGTTTTGTGACTTTACCAACTTGCCGGGAATGTTGCTCCATCACCTCGTTAAAGTGGACAGATGTGGGTGAGGCGAGGCTCTCGTTAAACTCTCACGTTAAAAACACTGTCCTCCATATTTAGCTAGCTCGCTAATCTTCTATCTACTGTTCAGATCTGGTGGGGGTGTGGCATGGCGTATCTCGGACACTACTGGCTCTTGAGTAGATCGGTCAACCGATTCAAAAACCCACTTCACAAATCTAATCACGGTTCTCGAGGCATTTCACGGGGACTTTAAAAGTTAGCGTAGAGGACTAGCTTGTTCTTTTCTTACGAATTACGATGCAATTCATAAAAATGTAACGATATAATTCTAACCGCATCTCACTCTCATGACTGATATTTGAATAAGATCACGATCAAACAATATTTACCGAAAACCTGACACCCACAAACCCGTGACACCCACGAAACGGGTTCGGCGGAGGATTGAGTCTTTCACGTGAGCAAACGTGCACATTTTAACGTTGTTTCCTTAATGAATATGTGATTTGAGGTGTTTGTATGTAAAAACATTAAATAGAGGGCGGAGTCAATGCGAATAAATTGATTTAGCATTTTGTGGTGCGATTTACGGCAAGCTGGAAGTCACTTCTGGAACGCCGATCATGTGTAAATTAATACAACTGATGGGCAGGTAATAAATTTGAGTAAGCGCCTTTTTTAGAATTTGAAAGAAAAAAAGAATTAAAACTACTACTACTACTACTACTACTACTACTAATAATAATAATAATAATAATAATAATAATAATAATAATAATAATAATGTGTTTGTGGAAGATAAAAATACAGTAAAATAAAATAAAGGCAGTTCTTCTAAACATCACTTCATCTTAAACCTCTCAGTACGGGAACATTTTGTTTCAGGTTGTCTTTTTTTTATTATTATTTTTTGACACACACTGTCCTGAATTCAGTATCTTAATCTCAGTATCTTAATCTCAGTATCTTAATCTCAGTATCTTAATCTCAGTATCTTAATCTCAGAGATTATTGGTTTAAAATGAGCTCATTTCATTCAAATTAGAAACAAAAAAGCATACTCATGGTGGATGAGCTGCCTGTGAAGCCAAACACACAACAGCACGATACTTTCACCTCTAAGCACGGGTATGTGTATGTGTGTGTGTGTGTGTGTGTGTGTGTGTGTGTGTGTGTGTGTGTGTGTGTGTGTGTGTTTTTGTGTGCACTAAATTATGCATGTTTATGTCACTGGTGTTGTAATCTCTTTACAAAACACACATGTATCTCTGTCCTACCTGCATGATTAGAGAGCCTCAGGCTCAACTCTACACATGTACACACACACACACACACACACATACACACACACACACACACCCACCCACACACACACACACACACACACAATGAACACCGGCACCACATAATCTAATCTCTTCATCGAGACGGAAACACTCGCAGCCATTTATCACCTTCCTCTCTCTTCACAATAACACATTCTGCTGGTTTAATGCCACACACACACACACACACACACACACACACACACACACACACACACACACACACACACCTTAAACTTGGAAATACTATGCTGGAGAAGCGTGTAGAGAAATGAAAAGAAATAAAGAAAATAAGGTCAAAAATAAAATAAAAATATAAAGTATAAAAGCAGTGACACACACAGAGATAATAATAACCTGCATTTAAATATGTATATTACAGTCATGTGCAAAAAAAAAAAAAAACAATTAAAAGTACAATATTTACAATAATATGAAACCTATTTATAAAAAGAAGCTAAATGATCTGTTAATAGATTAAAACTTTGAGTAAACAGGATTAATAATTAGATAATTAATTAAATTAGATCAATTTGATTACTTTCTAAAATATCACTTGATTTTTATTTATTTCATTTTATTTATTAAGTGTTGTAGGAAATACACAAACAAACAAACAAACAAACAAACAAACAAACAAACAGGGCACCTGATAAAAAATGTATCTGGAGATTTATACAGAGAGGTGAGATAATCCTGTAATGAGTTTAATAACATACACTCCACTATCCATCTGTCTGTCTGCCTCTCCCTGTCTGTCTCTCCCTGTCTATCTCTCCCTGTCTCACCTTCACTCTGTCTGTCTCTTTCTCCAATTAAAAAAATAGCTTTTATTTACTCTTATTTGCTATGTTTATTTCTTTAGTTATTTGTCTTCTATGACCTTGGGCAGCTCTTGTTTGTTTGTTTATTTATTTATTTATTTATTTATTTACTTACTTACTTGCTTTTATTTTAGGCCCCCATAAGACTAACCCTTTAATGTCTCTTATTAAATTATTTTGTGTTTCTTTGTGTCGATTTTCTGCGTGCATTTATTCATTTATTGACTTATTTATTGAACGTTTAGATTTTAAGATTTTTTTTTCCCTACTAATTACAAATTTGTTGTTATTAAATTATCATAATATTTTAATTAATTTATTCTTTCTTTCTCTAGTTGTATTCGATTCTAAGGTTCTGGCTATTATTTTATACATTTCAGTTGCTTACGGTATGAATGGATTTTTGAAAAATGTTTTTAATTTGTTAGTTTTTGTTTTGTCTTCCTTTCATCAGTTTAAAACATTATTATTATTATTATTATTATTATTATTATTATTATTATTATTATTATTATTATTATTAGTTTGGATGTCGCAGCAGGTAAATCTGAATGGTTCCATTAAATATCCAAAATATTTTGTATACATTCAAACACCGAGAAACTGGAATAAGTTCATAGACTAAACGTGTATTATTATTATTATTATTATTATTATTATTATTATTACAGTTAAAGATGTTTCCAGCTGCATGCTCGTGTGTAATAGAGTTTTATAATCAGTGTGTTATTCGGTGCTGTACATCATGAACATGTGTAATGTTTGTCCCTGACAGCCTTTCAAGGTTATTTTCCACAACACAAAAAGTTGTTTTGACCAAAAACCTGCGAATGAAAAATAAAAGGTCATCTTTATTCAGGAAGTGAAAAAAGTCCTTCTAAAGTGGGTCAGAAATCAGCGTGTAACCAAAATCTCTTCACGTCTGCGGTGTTGCGCGGAACCGGAGAGTAAATCAGTGCTGGTGAAGAGCGCCATTCGGGTTCCACTTTTCCTCTGAACACTTTATTCCACATTTTATCAAATGTGTATTCATTTATTTTATTTTTAAAATGTGCGAAGCGGGGATTCAAATGTTAAAAAAAAAAAAAAACGATCCCCATGGAGACCCGACAAAATTCTTCACTTTTCTCTTCATATTTTCCTGAAACATTAACATCATAAAATGACTCGTGACTCTCTTGTTCATAGATTTGGACTCATGACCTTCTGATCAGAAGTCCAACATCCGAACCACTGCGCTACGACTCGACGTATAAAGAAGAGACAGGACCGTCTGGTACGTGCTACGCTTTGTATTAGCGGGCTTTGTTAGCAGATTAGCAGTGCGAGCTAACTGTACTAGCCCCATACCCTCATCAAAGGCGCCACCATATACCTGTATCTTCATCGAATTAGTTGAACGCATCCAATAAAATAACGGGTCACTGATCAGGGTGAAAACTGGTTGTTTGGTTTACATGTCACACACACCTAGGTTCCGCGTTAGCTGTTAGCAGATTAGCCGTGGAAGCTAACTGTACTAGCTATGTACACTCGCCAGAGGAAACATCGACCTCTCGAGCTCCGCTACGTTCTTCCAAGCTACGTCGTTCTTCGTAATGTCTCTATAGGCTTTAATGAGAGTTCGTATGAGACAAGGATAAACTTAAACATCTTTTCAGAGGTGAAGCCTGTAATAAAAAACGACCTCCACATAGAAAGCTTCCTCTCCGCTCTCCTCGTCCCTCGATGTCCCTCTGAGCACATTTAAATTATTGATACGTTCTCAAAGACGGCGGGTTTTGATCGCTCTCCGGGACACGATCTGAAGGAAGCAGGATCGAGGAATCGAGGAGGCATCAGTTAGAGACCTGGGAAGCATCCAGGGTCTTTAAGAACGCATCGGTTGTTTAAATGCTGTCAGAAGAACCGGGAACGAGGAGACAGAAGGCTTTTACACCACACTCGCACACACTCGCACACACTCACACACACTCACACACACTCGCACACACTCACACACACTCACACACACTCACAAGTCTTTTTTCTTCGTGCCGTACACGTCCCTGTGAATGAGCTGTTGCTATAGAAACGATAATGTATTAGAACGAGAGCGTTAATGTATAATACATAATACTGTCAGAGCTGCTGTTATAGAAAATGAATCAACATCTTCTGACCAATCAGATTCAAGAGCATATTTCCCCACACACACACACACACACACACACACACACACACACCGTAGCCGACTTCATAATTATCATACCGATTTCGCATAAATTTACATTACATGTGTATCTTTTCAAAACATCCACGAGTTGTTTATTCGCAGTTGTACGTGTGCCGAACCCGACTCACTTCGAGTCAGCGAATCATTCCGTTCACGACGCTCTCGTTCCGTGATTCAGCGTAGAAATCTCTACGTCACGAGCAAGACATTGCTCGTGTCTCGTTTTGTGAATTAGATGGTAGGATGATCGGGCTAAACATTCAGACAAACCGAACGAATCACTGATTGAATCAGGATGAATCATTTAGCAGAACAGATTCACGTGATCCGGATCGCTGATAAGACTGTATCGTGCCGTAACATTTTGTTGACGGTTAATCAGCGTGTCATCACACAGTGATTAATGATTTTAATTGCGTCATTTCCTTGTGTCTTAGCCCCGCCCACTGCGCACAGAAAATTGAAAAAAAAAAAAAAAGCAAATGGAGACGAATCCCTTTTCTAATATTTCCACAGCAGATATTACGGCGTAATTGAGGAGTGCCTCACGGCAGCCAGCTGTTACATCCCTGAGATCAGTTATAATATTAAAAAATCAATAAAATCTACCAAATCTACAGCACGTATCGCTATGACTGTGATATTGTTATGAGATGAGAGCGAAATCACCCAGATACACTTCTATCTATACTGTGTAGTCTACAGAGTTTATTAGCTAGCGTTTGTTAGCTAACCAACAGTCGACAAGAGCAGAGCAGTTCCCTGCCGAAACAAAACAACAGAAACCCTCATAAAATTTGTAATGGTTTTAATGGGAACTGTAATGGTCCCTGTGGGTCTCTGCTGGTAATTTGTTGCCTTCTCTTGGTGGCATGTTATGTCTAGTGGATACCATATTAAGGACCAGTAATGGTAAAGGTTTTAATGGTTAGCTGATGGTTTGTAATGGTATTCGTAGTGGAAACCATTAGAATTTCTGTTATAGGTTTCTATTGTGCATTCCCTTCCTTTAAATTCCGCAATCCATCTCCTCTAACTCGAGCCTAAGAAAACCGTCGACCTGTGACACGAGCAAAAAAAAAAACGATTTTACTATGCTAAGATGCTAAGCTAGCTGCGTTGTAACGTGCGGCGCCGAGAACCGAGATCGCTACGTTTCACTTCAGGAGCTAAAACAGAAGTATGACATCATAGTTCTAGCTTTTACGATAATTCATACATTCGTTAAAATAAATAAATAAATAAATAAATAAATAAAGTTTACCTGCATTGTATTGTATTGTTTAAATGAGTAAGTTCTGGAGCTTTTCATTTCTATTAAATATTGTATTTTAATGTTTTTTGTTATTTTTTTTAGCTACAATTCCCTTTGAATTTTTTGGTTACATATTTATTATTTTTAGAATTATTTATTCATAGATTTTCTATATTTTTATGTTCTCCATATATATTTTTGTTTTGATTTTTTTCAAAAACAAAACCCTTTTTCCTTCGTAAAGCACTTTGAGCTGTAAACAAACTAGCATTTTCGCTAAAAAAAAACAAACAAACAAAAACAAAACAGCGTTAAACCCACACACGCTAATCCATGAATTAGCCTTACTCTATATTTTTCCTGAGCAACAATTCCCAATTAATAAATGAATGAAACATTACGTATACCTATATACAGGTGCATCTCAATAAATTAGAATGTCGTGAAAAAGTTAATTTATTTCAGTAATTCAACTCAAATTGTGAAACTCGTGTATTAAATAAATTCAGTGCCACAGACTGAAGTAGTTTAAGTCTTTGGTTCTTTTAATTGTGATGATTTTGGTTCACATTTAACAAAAACCCACCAATTCACTATCTCAACAAATTAGAATACTTCATAAGACCAATAAAAAAAAACATTTTTAGTGAATTGTTGGCCTTCTGGAAAGTATGTTCATTTACTGTACATGTACTCAATACTTGGTAGGGGCTCCTTTTGCTTTAATTACTGCCTCAATTCCACGTGGCATGGAGGTGATCAGTTTGTGGCACTGCTGAGGTGGTATGGAAGCCCAGGTTTCTTTGACAGTGGCCTTCAGCTCATCTGCATTTTTTGGTCTCTTGTTTCTCATTTTCCTCTTGACAATACCCCATAGATTCTCTATGGGGTTCAGGTGTGGTGAGTTTGCTGGCCAGTCAAGCACACCAACACCATGGTCATTTAACCAACTTTTGGTGCTTTTGGCAGTGTGGGCAGGTGCCAAATCCTGCTGGAAAATGAAATCAGCATCTTCAAAAAGCTGGTCAGCAGAAGGAAGCATGAAGTGCTCCAAAATTTCTTGGTAAACGGGTGCAGTGACTTTGGTTTTCAAAAAACACAATGGACCAACACCAGCAGATGACATTGCACCCCAAATCATCACAGACTGTGGAAACTTAACACTGGACTTCAAGCAACTTGGGCTATGAGCTTCTTCACCCTTCCTCCAGACTCTAGGACCTTGGTTTCCAAATGAAATACAAAACTTGCTCTCATCTGAAAAGAGGATATTGGACCACTGGGCAACAGTCCAGTTCTTCTTCTCCTTAGCCCAGGTAAGACGCCTCTGACGTTGTCTGTGGTTCAGGAGTGGCTTAACAAGAGGAATACGACAACTGTAGCCAAATTCCTTGACACGTCTGTGTGTGGTGGCTCTCGATGCCTTGACCCCAGCCTCAGTCCATTCCTTGTGAAGTTCATTCAAATTCTTGAATCGATTTTGCTTGACAATCCTCATAAGGCTGCGGTTCTCTCGGTTGGTTGAGCATCTTTTTCTTCCACACTTTTTCCTTCCACTCAACTTTCTGTTAACATGCTTGGATACAGCACTCTGTGAACAGCCAGCTTCTTTGGCAATGAATGTTTGTGGCTTACCTAGTGAACCAAACTGAGAGACCATTTTGAAGGCTCAGGAAACCTTTGCAGGTGTTTTGAGTTGATTGGCTGATTGGCATGTCACCATATTCTAATTAGTTGAGATAGTGAATTGGTGGGTTTTTGTTAAATGTGAGCCAAAATCATCACAATTAAAAGAACCAAAGACTTAAACTACTTCAGTCTGTGTGCATTGAATTTATTTAATACACGAGTTTCACAATTTGAGTTGAATTACCGAAATAAATGAACTTTTTCACGACATTCTAATTTATTGAGATGCACCTGTATAGTAAACCTGCTAAACACGCTAGCATTAAAGCTAAAACTTGTTTTTAAGAGTCTATCTATCTTATCGATTATCTTGTTGTCTCGATGTGGTGTCACTTGTTATTGAGTTAGCATAGAAGTTTGAATGTTAAACACCAAGCTAAAATTAGCATCGTGGTGTCTGTCAGTGTTTTAAAATAAAATATCTGCATTTTTTCACTTCCCAGGCTTTAACGCTGCTCCTTTTTAAACAGCTCTCTGACTTTAACTAATTCTGTTTGACTTCCGCCTCCTACAGCGACGCCAGCGGGTCCTCATCCAGCTTTTTTATTTTTTCCCTTTTCTCTTTTGTAATTCAAATTTAATACTTCAGTCTGAAAGGAAGCCTCCTCCGTCCTCGTTCACGGTCCCGTCTTCACTCACTCAAAGGCATCGCTGGAGTCCGAGATCTCTGTTTTTCTCCCCGCAGCTTGAGTCGCGCTGAGGAACGATTAAATATTAAGACATTCATATTAAAAGCGAACCTCTGAACCTCTCACGCTGGGCCGTGGACTCGATTAGAAGCTTTAGAATTGCTCTGTGATGAACTCTTCACCATGGCACGGCTATATTTCAGGAAGGAAAATATTACGGCTTCATGAGCGGGTACTGGTTACGTGTAAAAATCAAATTTCTGTATTATATTGCCAGGAAAAAAAAAAAAAAACTGATTCAAAATTAGCAAAGGCTAGAAAGATTGCCGGCGTTCTAGCAACAGTTGTAATATTTCATACCACAGTGTTGTTGAGTCCTGGATTCTGATTGGTCAGAAGTGGAAGAACAACAGCTCTGATATTAGCGCAGGTTTATATTAACATGCTCCTTCTGATACGCTATCGTTTCTATAGCGACGGCTCATTCACAGGGACTTGTTTATGCAGTGGATGCTCCGTGTGGATAAACCGAGTAAAAAAAGGTGTGATCGTTGATGTGGTGAAGTTTTCTGTAAGGAGATTGTAGGTTTATTTAACGTTTATGGAAGGAGTCTCCAGTGTCGGTGTCAGGGAACGAATGTTTATAGCTGCTATAATGGGGTGTTCAAAGTCCGGCCCCGGGGTCAGATGCGGTCCCCGCACAGATGTTAGCTGTCCCACGGCTTCTTTTCCTGTTAAAGTCCTTTAGAAAATAATAATAATAATAAGAAGAAGAAGAAGAAGAAGAAGAAGAAGAAGAACTAGACGGCTAAACTTCACGGATGAACTTTGATCACGGCTTGACAGAGCCCGATAAAAATGCTAAAAGAGTAAAACGATATTACACTGTTTCGTTGTCAGTGACTTTAAAATGTTAAAACGTTTAACAGTTAAGCCTGTAAAGATTTAAAGGCTAAAAATTCTATAATATGCAAAGTTTAGAAACGTTAAATCATGTTTAAAGGTTAAAGGGTTAAAATGCTACATTGTTGCGATGATATTCCATGTGATATTCCAAGGTGTCGCTAGGTGGTTGCTATGTTAACCCAGTTGGTTGCTAGGGCGTTGCTACTTGGTTGCTATGAACAGTTAAGCATGTAAAGGTTAAAGCGTTAAAATGTTCAAACGTTGCTCGCATATTCAAGTTGGTTGCTAGGGCGTAGCTAGGCGGTTGCTTAGGAAAATCAGCCGGTTTCTAGGTGGCTGTTATGGGGTCCGATGTGGTCGCTATGGAGATTCAATATGGAAGGTTCAATATGATCACTGTAGGTTGCATGGTTGTAGCTAGTCGGTTGAGAAGGAAACTATTATAATCCAGGTGGATGCTATGTTGTTGTTGTTGTTGTTAGGTGGTTACTATGATAATACAGTTGGTTGCTAGGGTGTTGCTAGATTCCACATGTACCACATAATGATTAAGTTTCGTGTCTGTGAAGCCTGCGGACCCAGTGATTCAAAATAAAAGCACCCCGACCTCTTCCCTACGGACAAATGACGCACTTCGGAGAGTCGCTACGCGGCAACCGGAATCCCGATATTTCCCAAAAGCACAAGTGCCCCATTCCCATATGGGATCTACACCTGTGCTGAATTTCCCCTGTGAAAATGGTACAAATTTCTGAAAAGAATAATAATAAGAAAAAGAAGAAGAAGAAGAAGTCACAGATTAATGAATAAATGTACTATGCTGTTGAAACACTTTATGCTGAATGTACAGTATACTCACTGAAAAGGTTTTGTTGTTGTTGTTGTTGTTGTTGTTGTTGTTGTTTTTTCAGGATTAATTGCAACTTGGCCTGTTTTGTGTACAGATATTTTAAGCCATTTTGGATTAAATTCACTTTTGGATTGCGAGTTTGTACATAACTTGCTTTAAGTTCCCTGTAAGGTTTGGATATATCCATGGTAAGTAATCTTGTAACAATCTATTGATTTGTATTTAACTTTTAATCCTGATGTTACACATACCAACGGCATGCCTGTTTATTACCGTAAGAACCTTCAGGTCTTGACATTTTACGATTCCTGCAGTATCCGTGGAGAAACGTGGTCTTTGTGCACTCATGCTGAGGTTTTTCTGTTTAAACAGGGCTCTAATGTCGGGGTTCTTTTTTCACACACATTTGCTCTTTTGCGCTTAATTCCATTTAACGTTTACCGAAATCGTAATATTGTCGATACAAACGTTTGGTTTGGTCACATGAGGGTATTCCAGTCGCGTTACAGGTTCAACGAACGCTTGAAGCTCCGTGAGGGGCGCGAGGCTGAGGAGAGTCTTCAACGACATCTACGTGAAAAACCTGGGCGAAGACGAGGAGGACACAAAAGCAGAAAGACATCTTCAGCAAGTTCGGAGAGGATCTCGAACAGAGAGCGTTACGGGCTCCACACGTCCACATAAACATGACGAGTTATGCACTTGAACATGAAATAAACACTATGAACTCCGAAGTCTTGTTGGAACGCATTCTAGAGTTCAGACGGAGTTTTGAAATGGTTGCTGTGTGTGTGTGTGTGTGTGTGTGTGTGTGTGTGTGTGTGTGTGTGTGTGTGTGTGTGTGTGTGTGTGCGTACAGAGATGAATAAAAAGGAGCTGAGAGGCAAGCAGGTGTACGTGGGCTGAGAGCAGACTAAAGTATAGAGACAGACCAAACTTCAACACAAGTTTGAGCAGGTAAACACACACCCACATGTACACACACACACACACACACACGGTATATGCTGACTCTACTCTCTCTGCTCCAGGTTCTGAACCTCTACGTGAAGAACCTTGAGGACAGTGTAGATGACGAGGATCTGCGCTTGGAGTTCTTGCAATCTGGAACCATCTCCAGCGCAAAGGTCACAACTAACAATCCCATAACAATCCTATAAACAAGGTTTATAGCCATCTTATAGCCAAGAGCGCATAGAATGCTCTACTGAAGGCCCACAATGCACTGCGCTGGGTCAGTGTTCACATAATGCACCCTTAAAAGGACAAAAAAAAAAAAAAAAAACCCAACACACAGGAAACTTTCTTCTCTCATTATGTATTCCCAAAATCTGTTCATTTTCAAACGTCTCTTCTTTATTTGAATTCACCAACACAAGAGCGACGGAGAGACGATCACAGATCTTCGAAACCATTTTCTCGTCGGGTTTATTGCCCCGTAGCGGAGACGACTGCTCCGGCTCTGCGCTCACACGGCGTTGGTGACACTGAGCGCTCCCTCATGGATGGAGAAATATAATGCCTATGAATATTTCAAAGCCAGGCAACGCACCGTCTTTTAGGAATACTGCATCATCACAGCGGCTCTTACAGCCTGGATGAAAAATAAATAAATAAATAAATAATAATAATAATAAATCAATGGGCTCTGGTGGTCCAGGAAAGAGCTCTAATAATCTCTGACCACAAAATGTACATGTGACCGGCTCATGATGTTAAAGCCTGGTGTTTCTTGTTCCTCCTGGTTGAGAATATAACTAACGCGCTGTGCTAGATAGCACCCCGACATCAAATAATAAAGGACGAGGAAGAGAACAAGTCGGGACGCCGTGTCAAATAAAAACAGAATGCAATGATTTGCGAATCTCATAAACCCAGATGTTATTCACAGTAGAACATAGAAACCATATCAAATGTTTAAACTGAGGAAATGTAACGTTTTAAGGAAAAAATAAGCTCATTTTGAATTCGATGGCAGCAACGAGGACATACTCACCATGTCCTGTATATTACTATAAACTGAAGCTATCAAATAAAATCGAAAGCTAAAAAAAATGGCAGAGCATTTCCTTGTTTATTAAATATCCCATACAGTGCCCCTAGTGGTCACTAGGACACAATAGCCACTGGATGTACAAATATATATGTAATAAACCACCTGCAGAATTGTATACATATTTATACGTACAGAAAAAAAAAATTTAAACCAGTCATGTTACCGAGAAACGTAAAACGTAAAGTTACAGCTTTACCTCTGACCGTTAGAAAACACCGACACTGGAGACTCCTTCCATAAAACGTCGGTGCAAATAGTAAATGGAGCATTTACTGTACACACGTCCGTGTGAACGAGCTGTTGCTATAGAAACTATAACGTATCAGAACGAGCGCATTAATATAAACCTGCGCTACTCTCAGTGCTGCTGTTATACAAAAAAATGAATCAACACCTTCTGACCAATCACGATCCAGGATTCAGCAGCTCTGTGGTATAGTTTAATATAACTCGCTCTTAGTTTGGTTGAGGTGTGTATATTTTATATAAAGTTTTTTTCTCTCTCTCTCATGTACCGATGATTTATAATTTCGCGATCTGAGACGGCTCAGGAATGCCGTGTGTGGCATGTTAATTAGCGTCGCCATGGCTACGTGTGATCAGTGGGAATTTCGTTCATTAATTGGTCTCACTGACTTGCGAATGCAAGAAGGAAACGGCTGCAGCGACTTCGGAAATCTTTGATCATTTTTACAGACATTTCTCTTAATTATGCAGAATTGCTGTCTGATGAAATAAATGTTTTTTTGTTTTTTTTTAAATAATAAGATTAAGGAAAAAAATGTAGTTCAGGGTTTCAAACAGGGTGATTAGTTGCCGGTATAAAAAACTTTTAAAGAGGTTAAAATTAAGATAAAGAGCCGTGTGATATTCAATATTATTGATAGTGTTGTTCGATTCTTTTTTATTATAGTCTTTTAGTACAGCAGTGACACTGAAATGGTACTCTGTGTGTGTGTGTGTGTGTGTGTGTGTGTGTGTGTGTGTGTGTGTGTGTGTGTGTGTGTGTGTGTGTGTGCGCTGGTACAAGTAGATGGTGTTTATGCACACTTATTAATCACTTTGTCGAGTTCAGATCAGAGCAAAATCTATACTTGTGGTTTGTTTGCTCTTTGGTTTAGTTCAATGCTGGACGTAATTAAAGCAAAGGGGGCGTGTAGGGCTGAGAATGTCCTTATAAAAAATATCCTGTCATTCATTGGCCAGAAAAATGTGACAGAAAACCACCAACTTTTACAAAGAGCAAGCAGGGAGAACACGGATTCAGCGCTGAATAAATAAATTATTCGAGAAATTTTCTCCAGCACACACACAGCATGTTTGATTCACTACCCGCAGGTGAGTCGATTCAGAGTCGACTCTGGAAGCCGACCGAGACCGCCTTACGCAAACGATCTTGCCCGAGTGTGTTCTCACCTGCATAAAGACCCCCACCGAGGAAAAACACTGAACATAATATTATGCTACTGATGCAAACCACTTACCGCACCTTTAATACCACAATCGTAGCTTTAAAGGTCAGATGGAGGTGGATTAAGATTCCAGTTTGGATTTTACCCTTCACATATCTCTCTCTCTCTCTCTCTCTCTCTCTCTCTCTCTCCTGCATGTTAAAGAGTGATGAGGGTCAAACAGAGAGCATCAACATGACAAACCATTTAATGACTGAGTTTCTGGTAGAATAAAAGGCATTATGAGGGTATATTTATATTTTTTTTTAAAAACTGTAAATCTACAAATAAAAAAAAACAAAGCATAAAGCTGTAGTAAACAAAGTTCAGTGGCTAGCATAAAACCGAAACATGACAAAAGTACAAAACTATAAGAGAGCTGAAAATGTGTCAATTATAAAACCTGTAATAATCAAAGTTCAAAAGCCAGCAGTGATAGCATACAAAACTAGCATAAAGATGAAAACTGAAAGTATAATAGCTAGCATAAAACTGTAAAGCAGCAAAGTACAAAACTAGCATAAAGACGAAAAATGAAGTACAAAACTAGCATAAAACTGTAAAGCTACAAAGTACAAAACTAGCATAAAGCTGTAAAGCAGCAAAGTACAAAACTAGCATAAAACTAAAGCTACAAAGTACAAAACTAGCATAAAGACGAAAAATGAAGTACAAAACTAGCATAAAGCTGTAGCATACAAAGGTCAGGGTCATTCCTATGTTCCCAGGGTCCTACGCTCCCCAGTTCTATATTCTGTTAACACACATTAAGTAAACTTTCCCAAAGGTTTTATGTAGTCAGGACTCATTTTCCCAGGGCCCTATTAACTTTATTACCTTTTAACTTTAAACACCAAAAACACATTTAAATGAATAACATACATCAGTATCCATCCTTCATCCACACATGAAACTTATGAAAGTCATGAACTTGGAAAATGAACCAGGTTGCACACGCTGAACCCTTATTTGTGCTGCTCTAAAAATAGCCGTTAGTCTACATTTATACATTCATACAGCTCAACTCCAGGCGTGAACAATAGTGAAATGTATACACGAAACTGAAGAAATGCCGTACTGTAGCCTGTTAAACACAGTAAACGGTCATAAAAGGAACAAAATGTTAAGGATGAACATGTCCCAGCTCTCACTTACGCTGAAACTCCAGCTTTAAATCACCACGTGTTCATTATGCGCCATATAAATCCGGGGAACATAGGACCCTGGGAACATAGATACACTCCCCAAAGTTCTATATAGCATAAAACTGTGAAGTACAAAACTAGCATAAAGCTGTAAATCTACAAAGTACAAAACTAGCACATTGACACCATTCACATTATAGACACACTGTCTGCACTTACACTTTACTGGATTTAATTAAGTTTATTTGCTATAAAACAAGATCTTATTCATGAGTTTATCTGGTGTGTAAACGTATGGTTTAAAACGTTATTCAAAATCGTAAAGAGGACATACATGGACAACTCTAAATACCCGAGACGATCAACATTTCTGCGTATTAACAGTGTTCAAGTCTTTCATAGAAGTCTTCATTGCTGTGTGCTAATTCTGCGTGGTATAATTCAGAAGTCTGTTTTGACACCGCAGGCTGGTCGGCTAGCTAAACTCCAGCCTCGGTCAGACAAAAATAGTCCCCTCTCCATCACCGCTGTGTGACGCGTCCCGCTTTCGGCTCCTTCCTGCAAGATGTTGCGTTGCTGATGTATTTGAAGCAGGAGGATGACACTCCTGGGCTCCTGACATGAAACAGCATCGTCTATTTTTGTCTCTGGAGAGCGGAGATGTCGTCGCTGCTGGCAGGTGTGTGCAAAACTGGCAGCTGGTACACTCCACACTGCAACCTTTAAGCTGGAGAGGAGGAGGTTCTCAGTGGAAGGTGGAAGATCATCTGCTGGATCAGGTTGGAGACGGAGCAACCTGTTGGGATTTTCCCCAAACGTCGACTCAATCAATCAATCAATCAGACTTCTGCACTGATTGCCATGATGGTGCAATGGCTGGTGGGAAATTACAAGATCCCGCCATGGTAAGAACGTCAGGATGAACAAAACCGTCACCTCCGGGGAAACTCGCTCTGCGCATCTCCATTTATCCAATCACACGATTTGTTCAGGCAAAGTCACATGACTTTTTTGATGCGCATCGAGGAATTTATTTCCTTCTTCTTATCGAATAAAAAATAATAATTATCCGCCTCAATTAAGTGTTTTTTTATTGCGCATTTTAGAGATTTTATTCGCATCCTGCGTTTTTTTAATTTATTTTTTATGCGATATCCCAAAATTCACATAAAAAACACATGAATAGAAACATAGCTATTGTCTGCTGTTCCTCCTCCGAGCATGGGGCAGCGTGATTCCCGCCCCAATGGATCTCTATTAGAGCCTGTTTGTTGCAGTTCCTATGTTTGACCACTAGGTGCAATAATAACTCTATGGAGATCAATGGGAGCGAGAGCTCGCTGTACACCATTACACAACATCGAGAAAAGCAAACACTTATATCTGTCACACAGAGACATTTTTGATCACTCAAAAGAAGTAATGGAGGTAATGTATGGACTTGAGGACTTCATGAAGATTTCCATTGTTAAACAGCTGATATCAAATGGTGAGGCTCTGCAAAGCCTGTCCCTATGGACAAGTCGCTACTGGTGTATATTAACGATTATACAAATCGTACCAACATATAGCTAGCTAGTTTTACATTTAGCATTGAAGTCACTGGATAGCAAGCGTGAGATGGATCCAGATTCATGCATACGTTCTAGCGAGCATGCTTTATTTCCAATAACATTCATTTTCCTTATTTAATTAAAAATAAATAAAACTAAGAACTACTCTGAAAACTTACACTCCATATAGAGTGATTTGCTTTATTTTATTTGCTTTGTGTTATTGTAGTCGAGAAGCAGACATTGCATCTGTTTCTACTACACAGGTCTCTCGTCACTTCAGTAAATATGGTTTTGTATGACTGGAAATAACTGACCAGGAGCGACGCCAAGATGGCTGCCGAGTGGACCGACTTTACCAGTAACGCAGGTCTCTTGTGTTAATCTCTTATGTTATAAACTTGCATATAGGATAACGCTTAAAACAACAACAACAAATAAATGACTGTAAACAAGTCAATTGTGCTGCTCTGATAAGTTACCTCAAGAGATACAAGGAGACAGCGCCTCCTGGTGGTCATGCTAAGTCACAGGCTAGCTACGTACGGCTGGTCGGAAACAAAGTCTGTTCTGGATTTAAGCACCGATGTAGATGTGTGTATTCACATCTTTATAGTAAGGAAGGAAATGTTTATATTTTATATTTTATGCTTGTAACCTTACAGACTGAGCTGAGTCGTCGAAAGCTGTGTTTGGCAATGATAGGATGACAGAACACGTCAATATTTTTGGAAAATCAGCCATTATTATTAAAAGGGCCTCAAAAATCTGCCCTGCATGAAATTTGTGTATGTATTTGTGTGTAAAAAAAAAAGGGAGGGCTTGAAATGCAACGTTGTTATTTCTAATTATCATATTAAAAAAAAAAGAAATGAGAACGTAAATCATCAAATACGTCGACATATTTATCAAAAGGCAATTTTGTATAATTAGAGAAATGTCTGTAAAAATGATCAAAGGTTTCTGAAGCTTTTTCCTTCTCACATTTGCATATCAGCGAGGCCAATTAACGGACAAACTTTCCACTTAGCCGCGGCTGTAACACATTTATTTTTAATCACACAATGCCTTGAGGATTCTAATTAACGTGGTACAGAGAGCATGCAATAAAAAAAAAATGCCTTAAAAGTCACATAACCATATTTATTTCTGTATTCATCTCTAAAGGCAAGTTTAAACTCGTATTGGAAAAAAAAAAAAAACACTTATTTTGATATGTAGTAACAGATTTTTGCTTTATTGCTTTTCCTTTTCTGTTTTGGCTATACACACACACTGCCTGTCAAAAGGTTTCATATTTTTTTTTGCTTTAACTTCAAGAAACTACTTCAAGATAAATCCTTTAGAAAGAAAAAGGATTAAAACTAGCATAAAGCTGTAGTAAACAAAGTTCAGAGTGGCTGAAACTCGACAAAAAGTACAAAACTAGAACAAAGCTGAAAACTGACGGATGATAAATGCTGTAATAAACAACGTTCAAAAGCCAGGAGTGATAGCATACAAAAACGAGCATAAAGATGAAAACTGGAGTACGGAACTAGCATAAAGCTGCAGTATACAAAGTTCAGTAGCTAGCATAAAACTGTAAACGTACAAAATAAAAAACTAGCATAAGGGTGAAAACTGACAGATTATGAAAGCCGCAGTAAAGTTCAAAAGCTGGCAGTGAGCGTACAAAACTAGCATAAAGATGAAAACTGAAAGTATAAAAGCTAGCAAAGTTGTAGTACTCTATAGCTAGCATAGAACTGTAAATCAATAAGTAAGAAACTAGCATAAAGCTGAAAATCGACAGATTACAAAAGGTCAATGGCTAGCATGAAACAAAAAATTGATAGAGAACATAAGCTAGCATAAAGCTGAAAACTGACGAAAGTACAAAACTAGCACGAAGCCGAAAAATCCAGTCAACAAAGGACAAACGTTCTGCTGGCGTTCTCCAGTTTATATTCTTCTAATGTGAGGAAGTTATTCTCGAACTCATTGTGGAATATCCAGATAAACTTGCCAGTTTATTAACTGTGATTAGCAAAGTTCAAGTTCTGGTGTATGATCTAATCATTGAATGTATGATGTCCGATTATTGAGATGCATCCCGAGGTTCCACTGCTGCTCAGTGAGATGGGGAACTTTAAAAGATGAGATTATTCTCTCTCTCTCTCTCTCTCCCGCTCTCTCTCTCACACACAGAGTTTTTCAGATTTCAAATCATGTAAAAAAAAAAACACTGTAAAAATGTCGCTCTGTAACTCCAGGAAGTCTGGAAAGTCGTGACCTTTGAGCCCATTTCATCTTCCTGACCGTCACAGGAGAGCGAGCCGAGATCCACGGACGTGTTGACGTGTGTGTTCCAGAGTTCACCACGTCCAGACGGGAACATCTGTCGCCAGATGGACAGGTCCAAGAACCGCGACGAAGAACGATCAAAAGCGCCGAGGCGGACGTCGACAGCTCGCTTTGATGAAGGGTGACTTCTTTTTAAAAGTCGCACATTCATAATTTAATTCATTATTTATTCAGATCTTATTTACACACACGGAGGCTCTGAGGCTCACTCACATGGAGACAATGAAGACACCCGAATCAAAGGCCGGTGATGAGACTCACGTCAATGCTAATGCGCTAACGGTTGTTGACTTTCAAGGGTGTCTGACTCCTTCAAACCACGAACCTTACTCACTCATCAAACAGCACAGCAGTGCATTATGGGTATTCTCTACGTGCTCCATTAGGGGCTGTAATTTGGACGTTTCTTATCGCAGAGCAAACTGCAAACTTTAAAAATAGCGCAGTATACAGTGCTATAGCTGGTCAAAGGTTCTGAGCAATCTACAAAACAAACGTAGAAAATGTTCACATCTTAAACCAGAGTCTGTGCTCGCTGTAGCCTCAGATTCCTGATCTAGCCTGACAGGGGTGGAACCCATCCGACTCGTGGATCGACCTGTTGCGAGATGCTTTTCTGCTCAGCACGGTTGTACAGAGTGGTTATTATATAAGTCACTGAGATAATTCCAGCATATATACAAACTGAAGGCCAAACTTTAAGCAGCAAAATACAAGTAATCAACTCAGCACATATAAATAAAGATAAACAAATAAAGTGGGCTAACTGAAATTCTGAAGGCTTTTAGCCTTAAGCTAATTTAGTAAAACATAAACTTTTAGCTACTTAACAGCAGCTGTCTAATTTTTAATTCCTCTTTACCTTGGCCTCTTTTTTAGCCACAAAAAAACTATCTCTTGTTCTTTTTCCCTACAAAAACCGACTCCTCCTCTTTTTCTTTTTCCACCAACCATGTTGGCCAGGCCAGGCCACACCCTAATACAGTTCAGCCAACTGAAAAAGGACACACAAAAAGAAGTTAAATAGGAAAAGAAAGCATGTAAATGAACTTTATGGAGCTGTACAGGTTACCTAAGATTTAGATTTAGATTTATAATTATAATTTTTTTAAATTTACAATTTAGATTTCTATTTTGCTTTATGATTTTGATTTATAATTTAGATTTTTTTAAAATTTACGATTTAGATTTATATTGTGATTTATGATTACAATTTTTGTTTTGGTTTTCAGCTCAGAGTTTGATGTAGATGGAGTAGATTACAGAGTTCTCTGTTCCAGCACTAAAATAATAATAATAATAATAATAATAATAATAATAATAATAATAATAATAATAATAATGACCTCAGCGATCACATAAGGCTTATAATTAGTTCCTAAATGATAATAATAATAATAATAATAATAATGTTATGTCCAAATAATAAAACTGGATTATAATTATGAAAAAATATCGTAATTTACAATAATAGAATCATAAATTAAACCAAGTTACACATGAAAACATTAAACAGTAAAAACATAAACACTCGGGATTAGACAGAAGAAATTCCCTCTCTGGCCTGTAATGAATAATTTAAAGGTCAGGTCATGTGGAGTTTAACCTCAGGTGCAGTCTGGGTCAAAATAACCCATTTTAAATTTTTTACTAAAATGTGAAATTTAAAAAAATAAAAATAAAAAAATTCCAGCCTGACACTCTTTGTGCTTAGCTCAGGTTCTGTGAAATCCATGATACTTTTTTTTTTTTTTTCAAAGAATCTGAGGCAAAAAGCTGACGTTATTTGTCATGTGCATTTCCTTCATCACAATAAATATTACACTCTAAGAAAATCTAGAACTCTTAAGGGTTCTTCAGTTGTCCTTCTCAGGGAACCTTTAAAAATTCCATGTATACCTCCACAACAGAGAGTTTCCCGGCCACAAAGGAAACTTTTGAAGAAAGTTACACTCCTGACAGGTTCTGGGTACTTAGAACAAAATAATGAGCAACGATTTGGAGTTTGTACCACAAACAAATGCATACACTTTTAGGAAAAAAGGTTCTTCAAGGGTTCAGTGGACATTTAAGAGTTCTTGGCTTTAAAAAAAAAAATTGGAACCCCCCTCTGATAGGAAAATACTTTGTGCCCTTTTAGGAAACTAATAACCCTTAATTATTAAATGAGCCCTTAAAGAACCATTGAAGAACCATTTATTCTAAGAATGTAGCAAGAGCATGACAGGTTCTAGGTATTAAGAAGAAAATAATCACCAATCATTTTGAGGTTTTTATACAGTACACTCTTAGAAAATACGGGTCTACAGGGGTACTTTAGGGGTTTATTGGTTAATTAAGGGTTCTTAGATTCCAAAAGGGGGTTCTACTTGGATGCCTCTCTGACAGGAAAACACTTCATGTCCTTTTAGAAACTTATTTATCCAATGCGTCCTTAAATAACCCTTGAAGAACCATTTTTCTTAGAGTGTACCAAGTGCCTGGTAGGTTCAAGGTATCAGGAAGAAAAAATATCACCAGTAATTTGGGGTTTGTGCTGCACACGTACCCAGTTAATACACTTAGAAAAAGGGTTCTTCAAGGATTTTATGTCGAACCATAAAACAAGTTGAATCCGAAAGTCCCTCGCCAACCTCAACCAGACCCAACATCAGGCCCTTCTACATCTGCGGCACGACCAAGAGCAGTGGACCCCTCACCAAGATGGGACCATAGGACGACCAGGAGGCCTTCCTGGAGCAGTATGAGCGCTCCGCGGTGGCGTGGGGCTGGCCCAAGGGTCAGTGGGCGGCCCGATTGTTGCTGCTTCTGTCTGGTGAGGCTCAGCTCGCGGCCCAACAGCTGCCAGTGTGTACATGCTGGAGTACCTGGACCTGAAACAGGCGATTTTGCAGCGGGTCGGCAGATCCCCAGAACAGCACCGTCAGTGCTTCCGGTCGCTGACCCTCCGCGAGCTTGGCCACCCAGAAGCTTCGGGACACCTGCCAGAGGTGATTGCTGGCTTAGGGACACAGCAACGAGGAGGTGATAGACCCGGTGGTGCTGAAGCAGTTCATCGCCCTACTTCCAGAAGGGACAGCGGAGTGGGTCCGGTGCCACCGTCCAGCGTCACTCGACGAGGTGGTCCAGCTGGCCGAGGACCACCTGGCGGCATATCTGGGGGCAGGAGAGCCTGTCCCTTCTTCCTCTCTATCTCTCGCCTTCATGTCTCTCCCCCTCCTCCTCATCCTTCCCTGGTCCCTGGGGGAGATGGGGCCGATTCCCCCCAGACCCGTGCCCCGTACCTGTTCCTTCCTTCTCCTTGCCCGACTTTGAAGAGTGTCACAAACCCATTTTTAGAAGCCTTGAACCCTTGAATGTGCTTGGAAGCTTTCCTTGTAGGGAAACACTGTGGCGAAGGGTTCTCCGTAGAACCTTTAACGGTTCCCTGAGAGGAACAACCAAGTCATCCATATGGTTTCTACATTCTGTGGTGGCGTGTGGAGCTGTAATGGTGTAGAATATAAACACATGGCATTAGGGTTAAAAGTGAAGTTTGGTTCTGCGCTTGGTTTGTTTTCATGCGTTTTTATTTTTATTTTTTTCCTCAGGATTAATGATTGTACACAAGAACCTTCCTCCGTCAAGCACAAAGCACTAGTTTGGTGTTGTTGTTTTTTTTAGCAAACGTAGCAAATGTGTCACTCTCAAAACGCAGTGCTGAAAAATAAATAATTCATGTCACCGGTACGTTCGTATTAATAACCCAAAATCGCTCCAGCGGGAAGAAAAGGTGTTGTGATGCCGACAAAAACTCATCACCGGGTATCTGTGGATTCCATTTCAAGTCCCACGAGTGAGATCTGTCTTTACACACACACACACACACACACACACACACACACACACACACACACACACACACACACACACACACACACACAACAACAACAAATCCTCTCGGGTCTGCATTCTCATTGTCACGCATCGCTCCAGAGAAAATAAAATGTTTATGCTTTCACATGTGTGAGTTTGCACGAGCGGGATGGTGATTCAATTGAAAAGTATATTTAAAAAAAAAAAAAAAAAGTAGCCTAGGACGTGGAACAGTGCATTGTGAGAACCGGAGTCAAGACACAAGCTGATGTGTTCATCACTGGACAAAATATGGCTTGGGCTCTGTTCTTTATACGTAAATCACAGAGTTAGTTAGAGGGGATTGGTAACGATGATGTACAACTAAATGTTGTACAACAACTTAATTCCAAAAGTTACGTTAATATTTACGTGTGGAAAGAGCTTCGTATTCAGTGTTGGCTACTTAAGTACAAAAGTTGCGTTAATATTTACGTGTGGAAAGAGCTTCGTATTCAGAGCTGGCTACTTAAGTCTAAAAGTTACGTTAATATTTACGTGTGGAAAGAGCTTCGTATTCAGAGCTGGCTACTTAAGTCTAAAAGTTACGTAAATATTTACGTGTGGAAAGAGCTTCGTATTCAGTGTTGGCTACTTAAGTACAAAAGTTGCGTTAATATTTACGTGTGGAAAGAGCTTCGTATTCAGAGCTGGCTACTTAAGTCTAAAAGTTACGTTAATATTTACGTGTGGAAAGAGCTTCGTATTCAGAGCTGGCTAATTAAGTCTAAAAGTTACGTTAATATTTACGTGTGGAAAGAGCTTCGTATTCAGAGCTGGCTACGTAAGTCTAAAAGTTACGTTAATATTTACGTGTGGAAAGAGCTTCGTATTCAGAGCTGGCTACTTAAGTCTAAAAGTTACGTTAATATTTACGTGTGGAAAGAGCTTCGTATTCAGAGCTGGCTACTTAAGTCTAAAAGTTACGTAAATATTTACGTGTGGAAAGAGCTTCGTATTCAGAGTTGGCTACTTAAGTCTAAAAGTTACGTTAATATTTACGTGTGGAAAGAGCTTCGTATTCAGAGCTGGCTACTTAAGTCTAAAAGTTACGTTAATATTTACGTGTGGAAAGAGTTTCGTATTCAGAGTTGGCTACTTAAGTCTAAAAGTTACGTTAATATTTACGTGTGGAAAGAGCTTCGTATTCAGAGCTGGCTACTTAAGTCTAAAAGTTACGTTAATATTTACGTGTGGAAAGAGCTTCGTATTCAGAGCTGGCTACTTAAGTCTAAAAGTTACGTTAATATTTACGTGTGGAAAGAGCTTCGTATTCAGAGCTGGCTACTTAAGTCTAAAAGTTACGTTAATATTTACGTGTGGAAAGAGCTTCGTATTCAGAGTTGGCTACTTAAGTCTAAAAGTTACGTAAATATTTACGTGTGGAAAGAGCTTCGTATTCAGAGCTGGCTACTTAAGTCTAAAAGTTACGTTAATATTTACGTGTGGAAAGAGCTTCGTATTCAGAGCTGGCTACTTAAGTCTAAAAGTTACGTTAATATTTACGTGTGGAAAGAGCTTCGTATTCAGAGCTGGCTACTTAAGTCTAAAAGTTACGTTAATATTTACGTGTGGAAAGAGCTTCGTATTCAGAGCTGGCTACTTAAGTCTAAAAGTTACGTTAATATTTACGTGTGGAAAGAGCTTCGTATTCAGAGCTGGCTACTTAAGTACAAAAGTTACGTTAATATTTACGTGTGGAAAGAGCTTCGTATTCAGAGCTGGCTACTTAAGTCTAAAAGTTACGTTAATATTTACGTGTGGAAAGAGCTTCGTATTCAGAGCTGGCTACTTAAGTCTAAAAGTTACGTAAATATTTACGTGTGGAAAGAGCTTCGTATTCAGTGTTGGCTACTTAAGTACAAAAGTTGCGTTAATATTTACGTGTGGAAAGAGCTTCGTATTCAGAGCTGGCTAATTAAGTCTAAAAGTTACGTTAATATTTACGTGTGGAAAGAGCTTCGTATTCAGAGCTGGCTACTTAAGTACAAAAGTTACGTTAATATTTACGTGTGGAAAGAGCTTCGTATTCAGAGCTGGCTACTTAAGTCTAAAAGTTACGTAAATATTTACATAGGGAAATATAATATGATAATATAATAGAAAAGATAATAAAAAGTTAATATGTACATGACGAAAGATCTTCGTAATCAGATTCAGCTACTCAAGTCCAAAAGATATGTTAATATATATGTGAGGAAAGTAATTTATATTCAGTCGCCGTATTAAGAACAAAGGTTACCTTAAAGTTCCTCATATTCAGAGTCAACTAATTAAGAGCAAAAGTTGCGTTAATATTTAAATGAGGAAAGTTCCTCATATTCAGCCGCTGAATAAGTTCCTTGTGTTAAACGTCAGTGACTTAAGTCCAAAAGATACTGTATGTTAATACATACGTGAGAAGAGTTCATCCTGTTCAGAGTCAGGGACATAAATCCAGAAGTTATGTTGATATTTACAAGATGAAAGTCCTTCATACTGTACTTAACTCACAGACTCTGAATACGAGGAACCTTTCTCATGTAAATATTAATACAAGGAATTTTTACGTTTTATATATATATATATATATATATATATATTGCCTTGCACCTCTGGGGTTGGGGATTCAGATCCCACCTCCGCCCTGTGTGTGTTGAGGTCGCATGTTCTCATAATGCATGTTTCCTCCAGGTATTCCGGTTTCCTCCCCCAGGCCAAAGACATGCGTTGTAGGCTGACTGGCATTTCCATATTGTCCATAGTGTGTGATTGTGAACTGTGATGGGTTGGCACCCCGTCCAGGGTGTCCCCTGCCTTGTTCCCCGAGATCCATTGGATAGGCTCCAGGCTCCCCGTGACCTTGTGTAGCATAAGCGGTACGGAAAATAGATGGATGGATGGAAGTTTCTTGAAGTTCCTTGTTCCTCATATTCAGGTGTCAGAGCCATTTGTATACTGAAAAAGTCGACTCTTATTGGTGAGCTGAGTCAAATCCTCTGACTCACTCAAAAGAGTCTGCACACCACTAGTGCGTTTCTTTGTACATATGATGCATTTTATTGTTCCTGAGCTGTGTCTAACAGCTTCTAACAGGTGTTTTTGTTTTATTATTATTATTATTACCCTTAGGGAAAGAGTAAAAGGAAGCCAGCGTCACTGCATCCTGTTTGACTCTTCTAAAGCTCACACTCCCGTTGGAAACAGCACGACATCGCTTTTTGAGACGAGATGACACAAGCTCGGAATCCAAACGAAGGTGCCGTCGCCGCGACAGATGCACGGCTGAGCGCGTGGCGTCTCGGGAAGACGTTACCTTTTGTAATATTTCCCTTTGCAGACGAAGACAATCACTTTCACTGGAATGCCTTCGAAGTGGCAGTTCTTCGGAGGTGTGATAATCCTTACAGACAAAAGAACAAATCTACACAATCTTCTGCGCTGTTTAGGTATCATCATGACGGATCTGGAGAACAAAATCCATCAGGAGCAAGTTCAAGCTTTTGTAACTGAACTTTGCACATGATTCAGGGACAAACTGACTCACGGTGATGAATCAGATGAATCAGATGAATCAGATGAATTATCCTAGCAGCTGAAATAATTCACCTGATTATTAACCTGTTATTGCAGTGAACATGTTTGCTAAATAGCTTCTTTGGATTAGCAGCATTATTTTCTGGAGTGTGCTTAAGATATTTCAAATAAGATAAAAAAAAAATTTTTTTAAATTTATTAGTATTTAATTAGTAATTAAACAAGTTGCCTAGATGTTGTTCTCATCTCTATACACCTGCATTGTACTTAGCATCAAAGTTAAATTAGCTGTGGATTCGCAAAAACTTTACCTAGTTGTTTGAATTTCAGCACAAATGACGGTTGATTAAGACGAAACCTAGTTGGCATGGTTTCTAGCCGCACAGCCCCAGCTAGCCAGTTGGGAAAGCTAACTTTATCTACACATACTGACACCGCTGGCTAGATTTGTCCACATAGCAAGTTAGTTCCTCTTATCACTTACGTTATAGCAGCTGTAAACAGTTGTTCCCTCAGCAGCCTCTCTTTATTTCTCTCTTTAATAAGAAAAAAAAATGCAGCTTGTCACGTTACCGAGAAACCGCAAAGAAGCGTAAACTCGGAAACTTAAAGCTACAGCTTTACCTCTGACTGTTACAAAGAGACTCCTTCCGTAAATTTTAAAGAAAACTTCACCGTAACTGCGTTTCTGTGGAGCGTCCGAACTACAAGTCGCTGTGAGTGAGCTGTTACTATAGAAACGCTTTAATATAAAATCTAAAGGACAGAGAAGGATAGATGTGTGCTGCCTTCTAATCTAACATTTGAGTCGGACGTGACCCGATGCTTTCCAGTCTGAACAGACGGCGTTTTAAAGCATTTCGGTGGGAAAAACAACGTCCTCGGAAAAATCATCACGACGAGGAATACATGACATTCCATATTTTAAATGTCATCCTGCTGAGTGAAAGAGTGAGGATGAAAGTCACGGGGATGGTGTCTCGCTGCCAGCGACTGTTAAAAAGCTCAATCAGCATATTTCATCTGCTGTGACCTGATCTCCAGTGACCCCCGGGCATCCTCCACCACCATTACCACATCCCTTTTTGTTCCGCTAGGCGACTCTCTCTCTCTCTCTCTCTCTCTCTCTCTCTCTCTCCGTCTTTTCCTTTCTCCTTCGGCACGTCTCTACCAAACTACACGGCTGACTAAAA
>CM042561.1:1662141-1707141 GCA_023630585.1 Cranoglanis bouderius
ATAACACTGCAGTCAGAGAAGAAACATTAATAAACTGTACACACACACACACACACACACACACACACACACACACACACACACACAAGCTACCAGTTTATTAACCTGGAGATCAGTATATTTAATACACTGACACCTTGTGTATTATATCCTGCATTCACCATCTGTCTTTCTGTCTGTGGAGTCATCTGTCTATCTGTCTGTCTGTCTGTCTGTCTGTCTGTTCATTTGTCTATCTTTCCGAGCTCATTCAGTAGCACTGCGGTGTAGTAGTTTATAAAACCATCACATACAGAATCTGATTTCGCATCATCAACACTCGTCATCCAAAGTGAAAAAGAAAAGGAGGAATAAAGCTGAGGTGTGTGTGTGTGTGTGTGTGTGTGTGTGTGTGTGTGTGTGTGTGTGTGTGTGTGTGTGTGTGTGTGTGTGTGTGTGTTTTTATTGGATGTGATATAAACTCTGAGTAGATTCCCCTCGGAGACGCTCTCTCACAACTCGACTCTATAATCCGACTGGTTAGGAATAAATGATATCCGTGTTAATTGGACTCGACAGGAACTCACTGCTCTGTTCAGCGGTCAGTGGAGCAGCCGAGTGACGCTGTGTGTCTCGTGTGACTTCACTCGTTAACATTAAAGACTAAAATGCCCTTGACACAGTTATCTATAAACATGGACAAAACGACACTAAAACCTGTTGTGATAAATACATTCTCTCTGCAGCTCTCATTTTCTCGTGTTGGTTTCATTCTTCTCCAGCAAAACTAAGAATTTCATTGTATAGAACTTGTGTATATGACAATAAAATTCTTAAATCTTCGATCTTTTCAATAAGAACTCATTTAATTTATTTTAGAGAAGCTACTAATTAAGATTTTATGTGATCACTGGTGATCACTGGTGTTCTGTTTATTCAGAAAGAAAGAAAGAAAGAAATGGACCAACCTTTCAGTGGCCTTGCGTTATTATAAATGTTTGTGTATTTTGTGAAACAGCCACACAGGGGCAGCACTACACCACGCACACCACTTTACTTCCTCTATCACATGATCCATGTGACATGTGACATCAGAGGGGTGTCATGTGATGGGGGTGGGCTACTGGGATCTGAGGAGGGGATAAGGGGAGTACTGGGGTCTGAGGAGAGTATAAGGGGGGTACTCAGGCCTGAGGAGGGGATTTGGGGGGGGGGGGGGGTACTGGGGTCTGAGAAGGGGATAATGGGGAGTACTCGGGCCTAAGGAGGGGATAAGGGGGGTACTGGGGTCTGAGGAGGGGATAATGGGGGGTACTGGGGTCTGAGGAGGGGATAATGGGGGGTACTGGGGTCTGAGAAGGGGATAATGGGGGGTACTGGGGTCTGAGGAGGGGATAATGGGGGGTACTCGGGCCTAAGGAGGGGATTGGGGGGGTGGGGGTCCACTCGGGCCTGAGGAGGGGATAAGGGGGGTACTGGGGTTTGAGGTGGGGATAAGTAAGGGTACTGGGGTCTGAGGAGAGGATAATGGGGGGTACTTGGGCCTGAGGAGGGGATTGGGGGGTGGGGGTCCACTCGGGCCTGAGGAGGGGATAAGGGGGGTACTGGGGTCTGAGGAGAGGATAATGGGGGGTACTTGGGCCTGAGGAGGGGATAAGGGTGGTACTGGGGTTTGAGGGGGGATAAGTGGGGGTACTGGGGTCTGAGGAGGGGATAATTGGGGTACTGGGGTCTGAGGAGGGAACAAGGTGGGGGGGGTGGGGGTGTTTACTGGAGTCTGAGGAGTGGATTAGGCAGTCCATACAGGATTTAGTGGAGTTTTTCTTGTGATTGTTACGGCCAAAAATGTTTGCTTTTACTGCAATTTATTTCAAGATTTGTGAAGCAATTTGCGGAATTTTTTGTGCTTTTCTTGTAGAAAACTACTCCAATTGGCAAAATCGCAATCGCACAAAATTGTTTTACATGGTCTTTCACAGGGATGTTTGTTGGTAAATGAGACCATTTAGCTGTACTCATTCACGCACGTGAATCGAAGAGGGCTTTGGCTGAATGTGCGTTGTGATGGGGTACTGGGGTATGAGGAGGGGATAAGGGGGGTTACAGGGGTCTAAGAAGAGAGGATAAAGAGGGGCACTGGGGTCTGAGGAGGGGATTAGGGGGTACTGGGGTCTGAGGAGGGAATAAGGGGGGGTACTGGGAGTAGGTGGGGGTATGAGGAGGGGATAACGGGAGTACTGGGGTCTGAGGAGGGGATAAGGGGGGTTACTGGGGTCTAAGAAGAGAGGATAAAGAGGGGCACTGGGGTCTGAGGAGAGGATTAGGGGATACTGGGGTATGAGGAGGGGATAATGGGGGTACTGGGGGTAGGTGGGGGTATGAGGAGGGGATAACGGGAGTACTGGTGTCTGAGGAGGAGATAAGATGGGTACTGGGGGTAGGTGGGGATATGAGGTGATGGAGTAACATCATGCACCTATCCTGAGTGTTTATTAATATAGACCACACCCCTCAACCGCACCTGATCAATATCATTGTGTGTGTGTGTGTGTCTGTGTGTGTGTGTGTGTGTGTGTGTTTGATGCACAGACTCATTGTGGGGGTATTATTGGGATGGAGGGATGAGAAGGTGGATGATTATTCTCTTTCTCAGCATTTCTTTATTCGTTTCATGCTCTGCCTCTCTCTTCTTTCTTTCTTTCTTTCAGTTCCCCTTATCCTGTTATTTTTTTCTGTCCCCATCTCTCTCTCTCTCTCTCTCTCTCTCTCTCTCTCTCTCTCTCTCTCTCTAAAATTTCCCTTCTTTTTCTCGTATTCTGTGTTTCTCTCTCTTTCACAATCCTTCTTTAACAGTATTTTCTTTATCTATCTCTGTAGTCTCTCTGTCATTTTCTCCCTTTCTTTCAGCCCCCCCCCTTCTCTCTCTCTCTCTCTCTCTCTCTATCTCTCTCTCTCTCTCTCTCTGCTGTATGGAAATGTTGCTGAAGTTTGATGAAATTTATTGTGTGTTTGTGAGTGGAGGAGTAAGTGGCAGGTGTTTCAGCTCTCACTCTCATTTATTATCATCCTCCTCTCCTTCTCTTCTCTACCTACTTCCTCCTCTTTTTTTGCATATTCTTCCTCTCCTTCCTCCCTAAGTATCTCCTCCTCTATCTATCCATCTCTCTCTCTCTCTCTCTCTCTCTCTCTCTCTCTCGTTCACTTCCTGTACACTCTGTGCTGCTCATAAGCCTTTAATTTTGACCAATTAGCAGTAGCATGCTGACCAGCCGAGTGGACATTCCCTAAAGAAAATAATGGCGTGTACCTACCATGCTGAGCTGTGTACGGAGAAATTAGGCCTCCTCGACCCCGTACACATGGACACACACACACACACACACACACACACACACACACACACACACACGCACAGGTGCACAAATTGCTCCACCAAAGCAAAAAGCAATTTGTGGATGTTTGTGAGTTCGCCGAGTCGAGAGGAGCGGGTACATCTTCTTGAACATAATTGCCTCCATAATGACTTTTTCCCAGTAATGTAGAGCGAGAGCGAGTGGGGCAGTGGGGAGGAGGGGGGGGGTAACGTGGACTCGCAAGCCAGAGAAACGTCCACGCACACGGTCAGACCACCTTGTGAGCCGAGCTGAGTCACGCGCTCCTCGGGCAGTCAGCTTGGCTCCCCAGTCCTCCCCAATTGTCCCTCTAATCCATGGTTAATGGGCTCCATTGAATGTATGCGAGGCAATCGTTGCAGGCTGGAGTCAGGGCCGTGCATCCATCACGGCCATCAGCGTGAGCCGAGGCGTAATCAGGCCGCAAGTCGCTAACGCACGAGTTGTTTTGCATAGGCTTTAACGCTGGACTAATGAATGCAGGAAGTTCTGTTTTTCTTCTGTAAATAACACAAGCACAGGAGTACAGCCTTCTGTCTTTATTGCTCTCTGATGATAGACACACACACACACACACACACACACACACACACACACACACAACAAGATTTGATTGTTGTACACAAGTACAACGTGTAATAAGCGTAATAAATCACTATGCAAGATTGTGTGATATATACTCATACACATGCTTGGGCTGTATCACTTTAGTAGTGATTTGGTGTGATGGAATGACTCTATCCATATCTGTATCAGTTCAGTGCTCCTAATATTCCTATCTGTATTTCAGACTTTGGTGTCACAGGACAACATTAATGACGACATAGCCTCAAACAAAATGGACTGGAGACTCTATCACACTTGACTTGAGGCTACTGTCTAGCGAATTTTTAGCGTAACCCCGTAATTTACAGCAGTTAAGAGTCGACAACATTCAGTCATCCAGCGAACATTTCAGCAACTTTGTTCAATTGTGTTCAAGCATAATCGGGGTTGCCAGGTTTCAGCAAACCAACTGCATCTCAAAAACCACACAAAAGACCTGAAACTTGCCAAAAAATTCAGGTATTTCACACCTATTTACATTTACATTTACATTTACATTTATGGCATTTGGCGGACGCCCTTATCCGGAGCGACTTACATTTATTTCATTTATACATCTGAGCAATTGAGGGTTAAGGGCCTTGCTCAAGGGCCCAACAGGTGCAGCTTGGCAGTGCTGGGATTTATTTCTAATGGTAAGCACTTACATAGCACCTTTTAACCTTAGTCGTTCTACAAAGAGCTTTACACTGTTTCTCATTCACCCATTCACACACACTCACACACCAAGGCCTGCCGTTGGGAGCAACTTGGGGTTCAGTGTCTTTCCCAAGGACATATGTGGAGTCATGTGGGCTGGGGATCAATCCACAGAGCTGAGCCACAGCTACCCCCTATATGCACAGACCATAATCCCTCTTTGCAATATATCTTACAATAGAGATGGTTCTGTACATCTCACACTTTACCCTTTATTTGCAGGGATTTATGAGATTTATTTATGGTTATTTGCTTAAAAAAAAAAAAAAAAAAAAAAAAAAAAAGAATAAAAAATAAATCTTGGCAACTCAGGAGCATTTTTAATTTCGCCCAACTAGGTGTAAAAACCACAAACTTGGCAACCCTGTCATGATTCCTGCCCCAATGGACCTCTATTAGCGCTTGTTGCAGTTCCCATGTTTGACCACTAGGTGCAATAATAACTCTATGGAGATCAATAGGGCAGAGAGCACGCTGTAGGACATCACGCAACATCGAGAAAAACGAGTGAATCAACAGAACATCAGCTTATATCTGTCAGATAGATAGAAAATGTAAATGTAGAAAGTGTAATTATTCTTTCATAACTCTAAGTTTAATCGTTGAATTCTGGATTGTGATTGGTCAGAAGGTGTTGATTAATTTTCTATAACAGCAGGTCTGACAGTAGCGCAGCTACAAATCACAGGTTTATATTAATGCACTTGTTCGAGTACCTTATCGTTTCTATAGTAACAGCTCATTCACTGGGAAGTTTTCTGTAAGGAGATGTTTATTTAACGTGTATGGAAGGAGTCTCCAGTGTCAGCACTCTGTAACAGTCAGAGGAAAAGCTGTAAAATTTTCCGACATCTTCAGGACAGAGGAGTTTACACTTTTTGCTTTAGATTTTAAACATCGGTTAAACGCAGGACGTTGATCTGTAGAACTGATTTTCGGATTTTGCTCGTTCATCCATGAACAATCCATTTAACTAATGACGTTAAATCAGCGAAGGGTTTAATTGCGCATATTCCAGAACAATTCAGGTTTATTTTGCAAATCAGTAAATATCTAATATTAAAATAAATTTTAAAAAACGTCTTTTTTAGACGTCCAAATATGTGAAATAATCTGATCTGGAAAAAAAACACACCTCAAACCACAGACTTCTCCACTCCTTCCTTCTCAGCAGTAAGCCTGCTGTTTTCTTTCTCCTGCGCAGTAATTTCAATTTTCTGATAACTTCCCAGCTCTCGGTCTCTCCACGCCGGCGTCGTGTTGATGTCCACCAGGGTTCTATCTCGAATAAATTCTGTTTATTCCCTACAGCCTGTTACAAGAACCCTTATATAACCCTGATTCTCAGAGAGCGCTCAGTTTCTCAGCTCTGAGATGGGGCTCTGAAGCTGGAGGAAAACAATTCACATTAACATACTGTACTTATCATACATTCATGCGACAATACTGACAGATTGTTGGTTTAAAACCGTTCGTTGTAGTACAGTACTGTGCAAAAGTGTAACGCGAGAACGCTTTCAAAAGTAGATGTTAATAGTTTATATTTATCGATTAACAAAATGCACAAAATGCAAAGTGAGTGAACAGAATTTTTATTTTATTTATTTATTTATTTATTTATTTATTTTTACATCAAATCAATATTTGGTGTGACCACCCTTTGCCTTCAAAACAGCATCAGTTCTTCTAGGTTCACTTGCACACAGTTTTTGAAGGAACTCGGCAGGTAGGTCGGCCCAAACATCTTGGATAACTAACCACAGTTCTTCTGTGGATTTAGGCAGCCTCAGTTGCTTCTCTCTCTTCATGTAATCCCAGACAGACTCGATGATGTTGAGATCAGGGCTCTGTGGGGGCCATACCATCACTTCCAGGACTCCTTGTTCTTCTTTACACTGAAGATAGTTCTTAATGACTTTCGCTGTATGTTTGGGGTCATTGTCAAGCTGCAGAATAAATTTGGGGCCAAACAGATACCTCCCTGATGGTATTGCATGATGGATAATTATCTGCCTGTACTTCTCAGCATTGAGGAGACCATTAATTCTGACCAAATCCCCAACTCCATTTGCAGAAATGCAGCCCCAAACTTGCAAGGAACCTCCACCATGCTTCACTGTTGCCTGCAGACACTCATTCGTGTACCGCTCTCCAGCCCTTCGGCAAACAAACTGCCTTCTGCTGCAGCCAAATATGTCAAATTTTGACTCCTCAGTCCAGAGCACCTGCTGCCATTTTTCTGCCCCCCAGTTCCTGTGTTTTCATGCATAGTTGAGTCGCTTGGCCCTGTTTCCACATCGGAGGTATGGCTTTTTGGCCGCAAGTCTTCCATGAAGGCCACTTCTGACCAGACTACTCCAGACAGTAGATGGGTGTACCAGGGTCCCACTGGTTTCTGCCAGGTCTGAGCTGATGGCACTGCTGGACATCTTCTGATTGTGAAGGGAAGTAAGCCTGATGTGTCTTTCATCTGCTGCAGTAAGGTCCCTTGGACGGCCGCTGCGTCTACGGTCCTCAACGTTGCCCGTTTCTTTATGCTTCTTCAAAAGAGCTTGGACAGCACATTTGGAAACCCCTGTCTGCCTTAAAATTTCTGCCTGGGAGAGACCTTGCTGATGCAGTATAACTACCTTCTGCCTTGTTGCTGTGCTCAGTCTTGCCATGGTGTATGACTTTTGACAGTAAACTGTCTTCAGCAACCTCACCTTGTTAGCTGAGTTTGGCTGTTCCTCACCCGGTTTTATTCCTCATACACAGCTGTTTCTGTTTCAGTTAATGATCGTGTTTCAGCCTACTTATTGAATTGATGATCATTAGCACCTGTTTGGTATAATTGTTTAATCATACACCTGACTATACGCCTACAAAATCCCTGACTTTGTGTGAGTGTACCCAGAAGAATTGATGATGTTTTGAAGGTCACACCAAATATTGATTTGATGTAGATTTTTCTTCTGTTCACTCAGTTTGAATTTTGTTAATTGATAAATATAAACTATTAACATGTCTATTTTTGAAACCATTCTTACTTTATAGCATTTTTTCACGACTGCCTAAAACTTTTCCACAGTACTGTATATGAAGGTGATTTTATACTGTCTGAGTGTACAGTATATTACATTATTAGCACTTTACACAGATTCCATTAGCTAACATTTATATCTTGACTATTTTAGGCAACTTCTTAGTAAGAAGCTGATTTAAATATCTAGCACAAGCTAGCTAGTTTCTTGATGTAGCTTTCAGAAAAGCTATGTACACGGGTGCTTGAAAGTTAGAATTTTCTATATTTCTGCATAAATATGATCTAAAACATCATCAGATATTTGTTTATCGAGGAAAATGATTCAATATTACATCTCTGTGAGGGCAAAAGTATGTGAACCTTTGCTTTCAGTATCTGGTGTGACCCCCTTGTGCAGCAATAACTGCAGCTAAACGTTAGCGGTGACTGTTGATCAGTCCTGCACATCGGCTTGGAGGAATTTTAGCCCGTTCCTCAGTACAGAACAGCTTCAACTCTGGGATGTTGGTGGGTTTCCTCACATGAACTGCTTGCTTCAGGTTCTTCCACAACATTTCTATTGGATTAAGGTCAGGACTTTGACTTGGCCGTTCCAAAACATTAACTTTATTCTTCTTTAACCATTCTTTGGTAGAATGACTTGTGTGTTTAGGGTCGTTGTCTTGCTGCATGACACACTTTCTCTTGAGATTCAGTTCATGGACAGATGTCCTGATATTTTCCTTTAGAATTCATTGGTATAATTCAGAATTCATTGCTCCATCAATGATGGCAAGTCGTCCAGGCCCAGATACAGCAAAGGTGGACTCATGGTAGACTCATGAATATTGTTGTAAATTGTTAAGTTACCCCTAAGGTTCCTTTGTGACCTCGTGGACTATTACACATCTCACTCTTGGAGTGATCTTTGTTGGTCTCCACTCCTGGGGAGGGGAACAATGGTCTTGAATTTCCTCCATCTGTACACAATCTGTCTGACTGTGGATTGGTGGAGTCCAAAACTCTTTAGAGATGGTTCTGTAACCTTTTCCAGCCTGATGAGCTTCAACAACTCTATTTCTGAGGTCCTCAGAAATCTCCTTTGTCTGTGCCATGATACACTTCCACAAACATGTGTTGTGAAGATCAGACTCTGATAGATCCCTGTTCTTTAAATAAAACAGGGCGCTCACTCACACCTGATCGTCGTCCCATTGATTGAAAACACCTGACTCTAATTTCACCTTCAAATTAACTGCTAATCCTAGATGTTCACATACTTTTGCCACTCTCACACAGGGGGCTCTAGTCTCATATTTTAAACATTTATCGACAGAATGCCATTAGATGTCCGTTAAAAGTGAGTAAACAGGACATCTGTTCGTTCCGTAGTGCAGGGAAACGTGTCAGAATTGTTGCTCATAGAAAGAACTTGTGCGATAATTAGAAGGAAAAGTGTCAGTGTGAGATCACTGTCTCACCTCACACACACACACACACACACACACACACACACACACACACACACACACACACACGTGTTTAGTTCAGGCTTGTCCTCTCGCTGCTAAAAAATTGAATTTCATTGAGTGTGTTTTCCACCTTTACTGTTTCCTCACAGGATTTCCGAACACGCGAATGCTCGGCACACCGCAGGAAATGAAACGTCACTTCACATCCATACCAGTCCTGCGAGAGGAGATATGGGATTTGAACAAATCGTCTCCTCTACATCTCCTCCATCGCTCCTCTCTTCTACATCTCCTCCATAACTCCTCTCCTCTACATCTCCTCCATCACTCTAATCCTCTACATCTCCTCCATCACTCCTCTCCTCTACATCTCCTCCATCGCTGCTCTCCTCTACATCTCCTCCATCACTCCTCTCCTCTACATCTCCTCTATCACTCCTCTCCTGTACATCTCCTCCATCGCTCCTCTCCTCTTCATCTCCTCCATTACTCCTCTCCTCTACATCTCCTCCATTACTCCTCTACTCTACATCTCCTCCATCGTTCTAATACTCTACATCTCCTCCATTGCTCCTCACCTCTACATCTCCTCCATCACTCTTATACTCTACATCTCCTCCATTACTCTAATACTCTACATCTCCTCCATCGCTCCTCTCCTCTACATCTCCTCTATCACTCTAATCCTCTGCATCTCCTCCATTACTCCTCTACTCTACATCTCCTCCATCGTTCTAATACTCTACATCTCCTCCATTGCTCCTCACCTCTACATCTCCTCCATCACTCTAATACTCTACATCTCCTCCATCACTCTAATACTCTACATCTCCTCCATTACTCCTCTACTCTACATCTCCTCCATCGTTCTAATACTCTACATCTCCTCCATCGCTCTAATACTCTACATCTCCTCCATTGCTCCTCACCTCTACATCTCCTCCATCACTCTTATACTCTACATCTCCTCCATTACTCTAATACTCTACATCTCCTCCATCGCTCCTCTCCTCTACATCTCCTCCATAACTCTAATCCTCTACATCTCCTCCATTACTCCCCTACTCTACATCTCCTCCATCGCTCCTCTCCTCTACATCTCCTCTATCACTCTAATACTCTACATCTCCTCCATCACTCTAATACTCTACATCTCCTCCATCACTCTAATCCTCTACATCTCCTCCATCACTCTACTCCTCTACATCTCCTCCATCGCTCCTCTACTCTACATCTCCTCCATCACTCTAATCCTCTACATCTCCTCCATCACTCTAATCCTCTACATCTCCTCCATCGCTCCTCTCCTCTACATCTCCTCCATCACTCTAATCCTCTACATCTCCTCCATCATTCCTCTCCCCTACTTAAACTACAATATTTAACTCTAAAACTACATGCATTCCACCCATTAATAATTTTGTTCTCGGTGTCAGGTGCTACAGAAGAACCCGTGTTGCTGTGACGTTATCTGAGCTCGTGAAATGCTTTAAATGCACTCTGTTCAACAACACATAACCTTTTTATAGAAGTGAGTCGTTTTGTTTTGTTTAATCACACACCACGCAGGACGACAATATTGCACCAAATTTAGCGACAAGCTAATTGGCGGTCCTGCACTCATCTGCACGAGCGCTCTATAATTTGGAGACTGTTGTTCTAGCCTGGCCTGAGAGCAGGAAAAAAGCAGCTGCTACTGAGTGACAGAAAGAAGACAGAGAAAGACAGAAAAGGAAAAGGGCACGAACCCTCACCATCATGTTAGCATATTTATTTAGCATTATATCAGCACTGTACTGAGAATGCTAATGCTACAATGCTAACTTATAATCACCGTAATCAGTGCAGGAGTCAAATATCCTTCCACGCTCCTTTGTTATGATTTCTTCTGTTTTAATTTTATTTATATATTATATATTACAAACACTATTTTTATTATTTCTGTTGTTTCTTCTTTATTTATTCCCTATTATTATTTTTTATTATTATTATTTATTGTTACTAACAACATATGTACTATATATGTCTACATATTAACTGAGTTTTATTTATTTGTTTGTTTGTTTCTATTTATTCCCATTCTTATTTATTATTATTATTATTATTATTATTATTATTATTATTATTATTATTATTATTATAAACATATACAGTATGTCTACACATTATTTGATTTTTACTTATTTATTTATTTGTTTGTTTCTTACCTCTGTTTCTATATTTCTGTTCTTGTTTATTATTATTATTATTATTATTATTATTATTATTATTATTATTATTATTATTATTATCATTATTAACAACAACAACATATGTACTATATATGTCTACATATTAACTGAGTTTTATTTATTTGTTTGTTTCTTCTGTTTCTATTTATTCCCATTCTTATTTATTATTATTATTATTGTTGTTGTTGTTGTTATTAATAATAATAATAAACATATGCATATGTCTAAATATTATTAGATTTTTACTTACTTATTTATTTGTTTGTTTGTTACCTCTGTTTCTGTTTTTCTATTCATGTTTATTATTATTATTATTATTATTATTATTATTATTATTATAAACATATACTGTATGTCTACATATTAACTGAGTTTTATTTATTTATTTGTTTGTTTGTTTCCTGTTTCTATTTATTCCCATTCTTAAATATCTGTAATTTATTATTACTGATCCTATATTATTATTATTATTATTATTATTATTATTATTATTATTATTATTATTATTATTATTATTATCAGTAGTAGTAGTATAGTAGTAGTAGTAGTAGTAGTAGTATTATAATAAACATACGTACATATTATTAGATGTATTTATTTATTTATTTGTTTGTTTGTTTGTTTGTTTGTTTGTTTGTTTGTTTGTAGGCTCGGCGATCGTGCAGCGTGTTCTAGTCTTTACAGAATCACTGAATGAGACTTGCTTGCTGATCGTGAAGACTTTACCACAATGTCAGTGTGTGTCTTACATGGACAAGTGAAGAAATGCGGCTGATTAAAAACAGGAAGCCAGACGCAGCTCTAGATGGGAACCTGAGATGAATCTGCTTATCGTTATGGCGAGAGTGTGGAGAGTTAATACATCAGGAGCGAGTGAGGAGATCAGTGTGAGATCGGAGGCTGGAGGAAGAAGACGATCAGAAAGTCACACTGTGGTGACGTCTTGAGAATTAGCAAACACACGACACTGTGGAGATATAGACTAGCATCAATCCATTTTTCATTAAATTCTTCATCACTCGAACATGTCATCCATGTTTACTCTATACACTTCCTCATCTCTCTCTCTCTCTCAGTGTGTGTTATTTATGTCACCATTTTGTAATTATTCCATGTTGTCCTTCTTCACCTCAACAGGCTCTCTGTTCTTCCTAATAAAGAGCATGCTGACCTTCAATTTTTATATGAGGAATAACCCCGTGTGTGTGTGATGCTGCCGTAGTAAAATAATCAACGACAAGGTGGTGTTATGAACTGGAGTTACAGTTACGTTCTCTAACAGCACATCCTGAAGTGTTTTATTCCTCTTATAGTGAAGCTATTGACCCTTAATTATCCAGTGGGGTACCAGGTTCCAAATTACATTTAGAAGTTACTCTTGGTATTTGGTGCACTCTTAGAAAAGGGGTTCTTTAAGGGTTCTTAACTTTATTTTTTTTTAAAATAAGGTTCTATCTGTAGAAGCCTACAAGGGAATGCATTCCTATCAGAAATGATTCCAAGTAAAATCCTTTTTTTGAAAGCTTACAACCCTTGATTATGTAAAGAACCCCTAAAGAACCCTTGAAGAACCATTTTTCTTCAGGGTGTGTGTATTAACTCTGTAAGTATGCTGTACAAATCTCCAAATGATTGCTCGTTACTTTCTTCTTAATATTTAGAACCTATCAAGAGTTTAACATTTAGTATTTAATCTTGATACTTGGTACACTGTTAGGAAAATGGTTCTTCAAGGGTTCTTTAAAAGGTTCTTAGCCTCCTAAATCAGTTCTGTTGGAAGAACCATTACGACAAAGAATGTTCTTATCAAAAATGATTCCAAGTAGAACCCTTTTGGAAGTTAAGAATCTATAATTATCCAATGAATCCATAAAGAACCCTTGAAGAACCCTCTTTTAAGAGTGCATGTATTAACCGAGTATGTGTGCGGTACAAACTCCACATTATTGGTGATTATTATCTTCTTCGTACCCAGAACCTGTGTGGAGTTTAACATTTAGCTAAACTGTCTTGGTACTTGATAAACACTTCAGTGATCCTTTAAGGGTTCATTGTATAATTAGCTTCCAAAAATGGTTCCCAGTTCATATATGCACTCATAGGGGAAAAAAAGCATTCTTCAATGGTTCTTTAAAGGTTCACTGGATAATTAAGAGTTCTTAGCTTCCAATAAGGGTTCTTCTTGGAAACATTTTGTTATAGGGGTCCAAAGGAAGAACAATTTTAGGAGCCTTTTTCCCCCAAGAGTGTGCATATTAACTAGGAGCTATTTTCGTAAGCTACAAACCTTTAATTTTTCACTGAACCCTTAAAGAACCTTCTAAGAACCTTTTATTTCCTAAGAGTGTGTGTATTAACTGGGTAAGTGTGCGGTACAAACTCCAAAACATTGCCCTTTCTTTTCTAGAACCTAGAACCTGTCAGGTAAGGGTTCTTTAAGGGTTCTTAGCCTCCTAAAAACCTTTTCTGATAGGGATACAGTGAATTTCTAAATTTATTGATTGTACTTTCTAGACAGCTGATTCAGAATTAAACAGCGTTGAATACGTATATATCATGCTGGGGTTTTTTTCAGGGCTCAGTACCTGGAATGGGTTCTGTTCTTCCAAAGTTCCTGATTTGGATAAAAATGTCTTCCAAAGGAACGCGTAAAACGTTTCAATGATGTTGAATTTTTTTTTTTTCCAGAATGTCACAGAGGCATCCGGTTTCTTGATTTGAAAAATAATGCTACGATTAGCTGCCACGCTTTCTCGCTAACCGTCCATCAGAGCATGTCAGGCAGAACCAATCAAGTTCTCTCAACCATAAAATAATAATAATAATAATAATAATAATAATAATAATAATAATCCAACATCCAGTTCATAAATGACTGTCATTTATACAATTTCCGTGTCCTGTTCTCTCAGTGCCACGCACGTGGTGCCGCTTTATTGGCGCACTTACCCTCGGAGCATGCTTTAGAAGGAGCGCACGAGCGAGTGTGAAGCGTTCATCCTCAACTTAATAGTGGCGAGTCTCGGTAATAAGGAAATAATGATTTTACACCACGAGGCACGGACCGGAGGAGGAACGCTCGGCATTAACTCGAGCGGCGATGTGAGGAGCTCTGGATGGAGCTAATCAGGGAAAGAAGAAGGTTCGCCGGAGAAGGATGAAGATGTTGACGTGATACAGCAGGTTTCTCACGACAATCTCGGCTTCAAAGATGTTTACAATGATGAACCTTCTTTTACCAGAACCTTCTGAACTTATTTTTTTCAGTTCCTAGAGAAAGATGTTTAGTAAAAGAACAAAGAACTATTATTTCATCCTGACACTCATTGGTGTCACAGAGTATGGCATCTCCATCATCATCTCTGTTTAGAGAGCTTTAGAAATCATTTTAGAAGAGCAAATGTAGAAGGAGTTCCTCTTTTTGGATGATGAAGAACTGTCTGAACATCGATCGAATTTAGTCTCTGGCAGTGAATTTGAAGAAAGGGATGACCAATGACCATCCAACGTTCCCAGCACCAGCTTATCTGCAGCCTATTAGAGAAGAACGTTTGGTGTCTAAAAAAGGTGAAAGCGAATGATCTCGACATTCTAGGAATGAGCCACTAAGAACGGCTGCTAACATGATGAGGATGGAACTGGAACCCGAATGGTTATGACACCATTAAGTGCAGGAGACACACACACACACACACACACACACACACACACAGTGAACATCTGCTCCTCATCCGGTGTGTAAAACGCATGTATATGTATTCAATGGGGCTCAATTTCTTTAATTTTCTTCTTAAAGGGGTCATATCATGATTTTTAAACGTGTTTAAACGTTAATCATTTTGTTTATTGGGTGTAATAAAATAGGTTAACATGCTTTAATGTTCAAAAAACGCATTATTGTGAGAACTTGTCTCATGGACGTTGTTCCACAACATTAAATGTAACTATAAACGGATAAAAAGTGCAACAAGACATTCTATAATAAATACAGATTGTAATCGTTGTCAGATTGCAGTGGTGTAAGTGGAATAAAACACTTCTGGGTAGTACAGTAACTCCACTTCACTGCTGATTATTTTACTATAACAGCCTGAGACAGAATGGTTTATTACTATACTAACCCCATTTCCATAAAAGTTGGGATTTTTTCTAAAATGCAATAAAAACTAAAATCTGTGATTTGTCGAGTCTCTTGAAACTTTAATTAACTGACAAAAGTACAAAGAAAAGATATTCAATGTTTTCACTCACCAACCAAATTTACAATTTGATGCCTTCAACACACTCAAAAAAAAGTTGGGACAGAGGCAAAATAAGACTGAAAAGTGTATAGAATATTCAAGTAACACCATTTTGGAGGATCAGGTTAATTGGTAACAGGGGAGGGGATCAGGATTGGGGCATAAAAGGAGCATCCACCAAAAGCTCAGTCTTTGCGAGCAAGGATGGGGCGTGGCTCACCACTTTGTGCCAAACTTAGTGAGAGAATTGTCAGTCAGTTCAAAAAGAACATTGCTTAACGCAAGACTGCAAAGAATTTAGGTCTTTCACCATCTACAGTGCATAATATTGTGAAAAGTTTCAGGGAATCTGGAGAAATCTCATTGCGTAAAGGGTGAGGCCGGAAACCACTGTTGAATGTGTGTGATCTTCGAGCCCTCAGGCGGCACTGCCTGAGAAACCATCATGCTACTGTGATAAATATAACCACATGGGCTCAGGAGTACTTCGGATAACCGTTGTCACGGGGACTTGCATATGTGTGAAGGTACCATTGACGCAGAGGTGTATATTTTAGAGGATTTTAGAGAGACATATGCTGCCATCAAGGCAACGTCTTTTCCCAGGAATTCCATGGTTATTTCAGCAGGACGATGCCACGCCTCATTCTGCACGTGCTACAACAGCGTGGCTTCATAGACACAGAGTGCGTGTGCTTGACTGGCCTGCCAGCAGTCCACATCTGTCTCCTATGGCGCATCATGAAGAGGAGAATCAGACAATGACGACCAGGGACTGTTGAGCAGCTGAAGTCTTGTATCAAGCAAGAATGGGCAAAAATTCCACTTGCAAAACTGCAACAGTTAGTTTCCTCAGTTCCCAAACCATTAAAAAGTGTCATTAAAAGGGAAGGGTGATGTAACCCAGCGGTAAACATGCCTCTGTCCCAACTTTTTTTGAGTGTGTTGAAGGCATCAAATTCTAAATTTGTTTATATTTGTACAAAATACAATTAAGTTGGTCAGTGAAAACATTGAATATCTTTTCTTTGTACTTTTGTCAGTTAAAGTTTCAAGAGACTTGACAAATCACAGATTTTTGTTTTTATTGCATTTTAGAAAAAATCCCAACTTTTATGGAAATGGGGTTAGTACATGTAACTGTATCATTGCACTGTACGACCCTGTAAGACTCTGTGTTTAATACAGATGAGGCTCAGGAACCAAACACTGGCTCTTTGTGCGTCCTGGAATAATATCAAGCCTTTATTTTTTATATTTAATTCAGACAGAAAAGCCACAGACCCAAACGAGTCGTCTGGAGCAGCCTGGACTCATCATCCATACTCAAGCAATCAGTGTCACATCAGAGCTTTTCCGTTTCACATTACCATCCCCGTTCCATACTAAACACCTAGCAGGTGTCGCTCGGCCTGTGTCTCGTCTCCCTGCTAAAATTAGAGCGAGTGCAGGAGGTCAAACGTGTCCTTTTAGCTCCACAAACGTCAAACGAAAAAAAGGGTCACACGACTACGCAGATCAAGCCGCAGGTCGGGTTCCCGTGTCCCAAGATTACGTCGCGCTCCTGGTTGCCATGACGACGGCAGTTAGCAGGGAAAACTGGGTTACCAGGCAGACGGCGATTGTGGCACGCCGTCGCCATGGCGACCGGGGTCAGGGCTTGGAAGAAAGGCGACGTTTAGACCCCGGTGCGTTCATAAACACACATTAACTCCATTTACGTGGCTCAGCGTGTCAGTGCGTGACCCCTTTAACCGCCGCAGTGTTCTGATTGTTCTTTTAAAAGGGCAATTTCATTCATGCTGTTCTATTTTTATTCACATATACAGTATATTGTACGTTACGTGTGGCTTACAGTACGGTAATTTGGTTACACTTGTGTTTTTAAAGACACAAAGCAGCTTCACATATAAATAAGTATGTGATGACCATATGCTTACCTCCTTATGGGTTTTATTAACATTCATTAACATTTTGTCTGTTATTAGATACATTTTTCACAACGGTTAAAAGGCATGTTTTTATTATTCACTTCTCTCAAGGGAGATTTTGAATGCACAGACTGGTTAGTATTTTATTTCCTGTAAAGACACCTTTTCTTCCTGTTAGACCCTTTTACTTCCCGTAAGGACACCTTTCCTTCATGTAAGACCATTCTACTTCCTGTAAAGACATCTTTCCTTCATGTAAGACCATTCTACTTCCTGTAAGGACACCTTTCCTTAGTAAAAGACCATTTTACTTTCTGTAAGGACACTTTTCCTTCCTATAAGACCATTTTACTTCCTGTAAGGACACCTTTCCTTCCTGTAAGACCATTTACCTCCTGTAAGGACATCTTTCCTTCCTGTAAGACCATTTTACTTCCTGTAAGGACACCTTTCCTTCCTGTAAGACCATTCTACTTCCTGTAAGGACATATTTCCTTCCTGTTAGACCATATTATTTCCTGTAAGGACACATTTTCTTCCTGTTAGACCATTTTATTTCCTGTAAGGACACATTTCCTTGCTGTAAGACCATTTACCTCCTGTAAGGACATCTTTCCTTCCTGTAAGGCCATTTTACTTCCTGTAAGGACACCTTTCCTTCCTGTAAGACCATTTAGCTCCTGTAAGGACATCTGTCCTTCCTGTAAGGACATCTTTCCTTCCTGTAAGGCCATTTTACTTCCTGTAAGGACACCTTTCCTTCCTGTAAGACCATTTACCTCCTGTAAGGACATCTTTCCTTCCTGTAAGACCATTTTACTTCCTGTAAGGACACTTTTCCTTCCTGTTAGACCATTTTATTTCCTGTAAGGACACATTTCCTTCCTGTAAGAGCATTCTACTTCCTGTAAGGACATGTTTCCTTCCTGTAAGACAATTTTACTTCCTGTAAGGCCACCTTTCCTTCCTTTAAGACCATTTGATTTCCTGTAAGGACACTTTTCCTTCCTATAAGGCCATTTTACTTCCCGTTAGGACACATTTGCTTCCTGTAAGACCATTTTACTTCCTGTAAGGACACCTTTTCATCCTGTTAGACCTTTTTAATTCACATAAGGACACCTTTCCTTCCTGTAAGACCTTTTTATTTGCCATAAAGAACACCTTTCCTTCCTGTAAGATTATTTTACTTCCCGTAAGGACACTTTTCCTTCCCGTAAGACCATTTTAATTCCTGTAAGGACACCTTTCCTTCCTGTAAGCCATGCATATAGACTCCAAATCTGATGAATAGTTCCATATTAAGTGAAGAAAATCACACACTTATTAAATTACACATCTTTCAGGTGACCTTATCAATCAGTCCCACTGCTATCTCCCAATCGAGGACACACACACACACACACACACACACACACACACACACCCCTATATGAGACGACCTGTTGAGCTCTGCTGCCCTGGTGTCACCTCTCCTGATTGAATGTGTTCAATTAAGCTGTGTAACCAGATTCAGGCTGGACAGTTAATCCTGCAACACCTGCAGCTTCACAGGTCAAGTCCATCTCACACTCACACACTCTCTCCCACACACACACACACACACACACACACACACCCCAAGAACAGTGCAGAGGCACTGATGAGAACCTGGATGCCTAATTAACCTGTCGAATAAAAAGCCAGATCCAGTCTTCCTCATCAAGCTTTATGAGTTGCTTCAGATCACACGGCGAGGCGGCGACTCAACTCGGCTCAGCGTCATTAGAGGGGAAAAGTTCAGAGAATTATAAAGTTCTGAGACTTCACATTTATTTCAAAGAATAATAAAGCTTCCTGTCATTTTTTTTTTTTTTTGGAAGTAAAGCAGGAGGTCTTCAAATGTAATATGGCTGAGGTGTGCCTCTTAGGAAACGACAGCAGTGGAGAAAGCAGCATTTATGCGGAATGATGGAAGCAAATCACATTGACAATTCAAATAAAAATAAATTTAACTTCAACGTTTTTAAAGTCGCACAAACTCCGGACATTTCTTCCATTTATGTAGGCGGGACAAATGTTTTACTGAGAGCTTTTGATTGGATACAAATACCGAATGAATCATCAAAACAATTTTTATCGTTTCCCCAGAAATGATCAACTGTAAAATGAAAATTAAAATAACTATAAAATACTTAGAAATTTATATCTGGAACTTATATATTTCCATAAAGCTGCTTTGTGACAACGTCCATTGTTAAAAGCGCTATACAAATAAAATTGAATTGAATAAATTGAGGTTAAATATTATTTTTAGCTAAAAATATCAAAAGCAAAAAAAAATTGCACATTCCTTTGCACATTTAGAAATTTTTATTCAATTAAATGAAAACATGGTGTTACATTCTACAAGGGTGAGTCAAATGAAAACCTTGAGTCGAACAAGGGTGAGTCAAATGAAAACCTTGAGTCAAACAAGGGGGAGTCAAATTAAAACTTTGAGTCAAACAAGGGTGAGTCAAATGAAAACCTTGAGTCAAACAAGGGTGAGTCAAATTAAAACCTTGAGTCAAACAAGGGGGAGTCAAATTAAAACTTTGAGTCAAACAAGGGTGAGTCAAATGAAAACCTTGAGTCAAACAAGGGTGAGTCAAATTAAAACCTTGAGTCAAACAAGGGTGAGTCAAATTAAAACCTTGAGTCAAACAAGGGGGAGTCAAATGAAAACCTTGAGTCAAACAAGGGTGAGTCAAATGAAAACCTTGAATCAAACAAGGGTGAGTCAAATGAAAACCTTGAGTCAAACAAGGGTGAGTCAAATTAAAACTTTGAGTCAAACAAGGGTGAGTCAAATGAAAACCTTGAGTCAAACAAGGGTGAGTCAAATGAAAACCTTGAGTCAAACAAGGGTGAGTCAAATTAAAACTTTGAGTCAAACAAGGGTGAGTCAAATGAAAACCTTGAGTCAAACAAGGGTGAGTCAAATGAAAAAGTGTGACAAATTAAAAATCTGACACTTGTTAAGCACTGAACCATGAAATGGAGAAAAATTATGCAAAATTAAGAAATTAAGATTTTTATTTGTCTCAATCTCTCACCTATTCATTTGAATTGTGGTCGCGATTTGTTTCCATACTAAAGGATTTCTGATTAATTTAACTATTTTTCTTTAAAAAAAAAAAAAACATTTTCCATACACTTCCTACTCCTTTTCTCAGTCAATCTTCCTTCCAAGAGGGCCGAGAGCTACGTCTGTCCTTGTACACACCTTTCACATCCTGTGACACGGTGTTTATACCAGCTTACACTTAGAACCTTTTAATCGGATCTCGAAGGGATAAAAGTTGGCTTTCTGTTTCACACCGTAGGAAATAACGGCTTTAACGCCCTACACATTGTGCCGTCTATCCAATAAGGAGCTGTTAGGATTGACTCACACTGGCCTTTAGATGCCACCTCAATTTTTTCCGTTATTGCTGGTCCTCTATGGGCCGGTAATGGAGTTTATTTCATTAGGCTGTGGAAGCGGAGGACGTTAGGCATTGTGGGAGCTAAAAGGGGGCATTTGCAGAGCCCAAAATAGTGCATTCATTTTAGAAAATTGCGCTGTGCTTCGTGACTGTGGAAAAAAAAAAAATTCTTGTCCCACTAGGCAACATTTAAAAAAACATCAACAGCAAGCATGATGAAAAAAGGAAACGATTTCGCCATTACAGCAAAATCAGTCAAAATATGCCAATGTTTACGTCTTTAGTTTTTTACTTTAGCTACAAGGCTCCTGTGGCTAACAATCAGAGAAACTGCACTTAAAAATAAAAGAATAGGTACTGTGTCAAAATCTTACTTGATAAAATTAACATTTGTTTGTTTATTTACATATTTATTTATTTACTTACTTGCTTATTTACTCAAAGACAAATATCAAAAATACACAAACATTTTTTAATCTTTGGTTGTGAGTTGAGCAAATGTCTTAGAAATTAGTGGCCATGGCCTAGGAGGCGGCCAGAGTGAAATATCCGAGTATTCATGGCCTTTATTTCATTTTTATCTGGGAGGCAAAAGTAGGGGTCTCATCCTGAATCATTGGTAAATCCAGCAAAATATGAATCACAAAAAGATCTTACTGTCTTAATCTTAATGTTAAATAAAAAAATTTAAAAGTGTGTGGCATTTTTTTTTTACTTATAAAAAAAATAAGAATGTGTGTTTAATTTTAATAATACCTGAGTAAAGTTCCAACAACCAGAAATACATTTTGCCTTCAGCGGCCATCTTGGATAATCAGAATTAAATTTTTCTTTCGGCGGCCATCTTGGATAATCAAAGTAAAATTTTTCCTTCAGCGGCCATATTTTTTATAATCAGAATTGCATTTATCCTTCGGCCATCTTGGATAATCAGAGTAACATTTTGCTTTTGGCGGCCATCTTGGATAATCAGAATTACATTTTTCTTTGGCGGCCATCTTGGATAATCAGAATTACATTTTTCTTTGGTGGCCATCTTGGATAATCAGAATTAAATGTTTCCTTCAGCGGCCATCTTGGATAACCAGAATTACATTTTTCTTTGGCGGCCATCTTGGATAATCAGAATTACATTTTTCTTTGGTGGCCATCTTGGATAATCAGAATTAAATGTTTCTTTTGGCGGCCATCTTGGATAATCAGAATTACATTTTTCTTTGGCGGCCATCTTGGATAATCAGAATTACATTTTTCTTTGGTGGCCATCTTGGATACTCAGAATTAAATGTTTCTTTGGTGGCCATCTTGGATAATCAGAATTAAATGTTTCCTTCAGCGGCCATCTTGGATAACCAGAATTACATTTTTATTTGGTGGCCATCTTGGATAATCAGAATTACATTTTTCTTTGGTGGCCATCTTGGATAATCAGAATTACATTTTTCTTTGGCGGCCATCTTGGATAATCAGAATTACATTTTTCTTTGGCGGCCATCTTGGATAATCAGAATTACATTTTTCTTTGGCGGCCATCTTGGATAATCAGAATTACGTTTTTCTTTGGCGGCCATCTTGGATAATCAGAATTATGTTTTCCTTTGGCGGCCATCTTGGATAATCAGAATTACATTTTTCCTTTGGTGGCCATCTTGGATAATCAGAGTAACATTCATGCCTTGGTGGCCATCTTGGATAAATAGAGTTACAGTTTTCCCTCAGCACAGTGTGGTATCACTCCGCCCACCCAACAGGCCACGCCCGCTACATTCTAATGCCGTTAGAACCAATAAATTCTTTTAGGATGTGTGAGTTTTGCCTGTGACGGCTTACAGTGTGAAGTCGGCTCAAATTTACAGCCATGTGAGGCCACAATTGTGCTTTTTTCTTAAAACTGTAACGTTCTTTTGGTTTCAGTTCGAATAAACAGAGCTCGCTAATGACGTGTATAAACTTGCACGTGACGTGGGAAGCCATCCCAGGACGCCTTTTACATCTTTAAAGAAATAAAAATAACAAAAAGCTCTCGAACGCTAACGAGAACCAAAAGTTATCTTCCCTCTTCCTTCCTTCTTTCCCTTTAAAAAGCAAAAAATAAAACCCCGGAGAAACGTCAAACTGCCCCTTTCTTTTCCGAAGTGCTCTTACAGTGGGTCGTAATTAGGCTCCCTACTCGGCACAGGAAAGGGATTTGCACCTCAGCAGGAAGATCAGGTTGACCTTTAGGACTTCCAGTCCGTCTGCGTCAATGCTGCTGGGAAAACCCACAGCGAGAACAAGTCCGATTCAGTCCGAGGCTAATGCTCGATCCCTCACGGCTCCGGATTTCCTATGAAGTGCGCTGCATAGGGGAGGAAATAATGGCTTTTAGAGCGTGTGGAGTGCTCTGGATGTCCTGTAGGGAGCTTCTGGGACTGAGTCGCACTTTATTTTTTGCCTTAGGGCGGTTTCTTATTCTTTGTAGAAGTTAAAAAAAAAAGCCCAGATTGATTTGAGGTCTGATTCAGCCTGCATTCAGACGAAGCGACAAAGCGACAGGCGTTCATTCGTTTTAAGTGACTGAGCTGCGATTTCAACAACAAATAAACAAATCGAACATGTAAATTTGTTATGACGGCGTTAAGAAGCGACAAATCCGGTAGATCTTCTCGAAAGGTTCCAGGGGCCAATTTTAGCTAGTACAGTTAGCTCGCTTTGCTAATCTAATCTGAGGACGAAGCCGAGCACTTAAAGTCATTTCATTAGCACTGGTTAGCACAGTGAGCTAACAGCTATTATTGTTTCTCATCATAACTGAAAAGAAAAAAAAAAGTTGGACAGGCCACACCCACAAACAACCCCCGTACACACACTGTACACACGCCGTACACACACTGTACACACACTGTACACACACCGTACACACTGTACACACACCGTACACACTGTACACACACTGCACACACGCTGTACACACACCGTACACACGCCGTACACACACTGTACACACGCCGTACACACACCGTACACACGCCGTACACACACTGTACACACACTGTACACACACCGTACACACTGTACACACACCGTACACACTGTACACACACTGCACACACGCTGTACACACTGTACACACTGTACACACGCCGTACACACGCCGTACACACACTATACACACACCGTACACACACTGTACACACTGGACACACGCCGTACACACACCGTACACACGCCGTACACACGCCGTACACACTGGACACACGCCGTACACACACCGTACACACGCCGTACACACGCCGTACACACGCCGTACACACTGTACACACGCCGTACACACACCGTACACACTGTACACACACTGCACACACGCTGTACACACGCTGTACACACGCCGTACACACACCGTACACACGCCGTACACACGCCGTACACACGCCATACACACGCCGTACACACACCGTACACACACCGTACACACACTGTACACACTGGACACACGCCGTACACACACTGTACACACACCGTACACACTGTACACACACTGCACACACGCTGTACACACACTGTACACACGCCGTACACACGCCGTACACACGCCGTACACACACTGTACACACACCGTACACACTGTACACACACCGTACACACTGTACACACGCTGCACACACGCTGTACACACACTGTACACACACTGCACACACGCTGTACACACACTGTACACACTGTACACACGCCGTACACACTGTACACACACTGCACACACGCCGTACACACTGTACACACACTGCACACACGCTGTACACACACTGCACACACGCCGTACACACACCGTACACACACTGTACACACACCGTACACACACCGTACACACACCGTACACACTGTACACACACCGTACACACTGTACACACACTGTACACACTGTACACACACCGTACACACTGTACACACACCGTACACACTGTACACACACCGTACACACTGTACACACACTGCACACACGCTGTACACACACTGTACACATACCGTACACACTGTACACACTGTACACACGCCGTACACACTGTACACACACTGCACACACACTGTACACACACTGTACACATACCGTACACACTGTACACACACTGTACACACACCGTACACACTGTACACACACCGTACACACTGTACACACACTGCACACACGCTGTACACACACTGTACACATACCGTACACACTGTACACACTGTACACACGCCGTACACACTGTACACACACTGCACACACACTGTACACACACCGTACACACTGTACACACTGTACACACATCGTACACACTGTACACACTGTACACACACTGCACACACACTGTACACACGCCGTACACACGCCGTACACACTGTACACACACCGTACACACGCCGTACACACACTGTACACACACTGTACACACACCGTACACACTGTACACACACCGTACACACTGTACACACACTGTACACACACCGTACACACTGTACACACACCGTACACACTGTACACACACCATACACACTGTACACACACTGTACACACGCCGTACACACACCGTACACAGTGTACACACGCCGTACACACTGTACACACTGTACACACTGTACACACGCCGTACACACTGTACACACTGTACACACACCGTACACACTGTACACACACCGTACACACGCCGTACACACACTGTACACACGCCGTACACACACCGTACACACTGTACACACACCGTACACACTGTACACACACCATACACACTGTACACACACTGTACACACGCCGTACACACACCGTACACACTGTACACACACTGTACACACACCGTACACAGTGTACACACGCCGTACACACGCCGTACACACTGTACACAAACTGTACACACGCCGTACACACGCCGTACACACACTGTACACACGCCGTACACACCGTACACACACTGTACACACACTGTACACGCCGTACACACACCGTACACACACTGTACACGCCGTACACACGCCGTACACACACTGTACACACTGTACACACGCCGTACACACGCCGTACACACTGTACACACGCCGTACACACACCGTACACACACTGTACACACTGTACACACGCCGTACACACACCGTACACACACTGTACACACTGTACACACGCCGTACACACACCGTACACACACTGTACACACTGTACACACGCCATACACACACCGTACACACACTGTACACACGCCATACACACGCCGTACACACGCCGTACACACACTGTACACACACCGTACACACACTGTACACACACTGTACACACGCCGTACACACTAAAGTCCGGAATGTTCCCCAGCCTTTTTATTTTTTTCATCACCCATTCCCCCCCCCCCTTTTTTTTTAATTGACTGTAACCTCTGTGCTGCCATCGCTCGCTCTCTCTCTCTCTCTCTCTCTCTCTCTCTCTCTCTCTCTCACACACACACACTCACTCACTCACACACACACACACACACACACACAGCTTTTACACACTGAGAGGAGATAATAACAAACACCACAAAAGCTGAATAATGCAATCACCTTTACCGTTCGATCACCGAGCACATTTCTCTCTCTCTCTCTCTCTCTCTCTCTCTCTCTCTCTCTCTCTCTCTCCCTTTCCTTTCTTTCTTTCTCTCCCTTTCTTTTATTTTCTTCTTGCTTTGCCACCTTCTCTCTTTCTATCATTTCCTTTCTCTCTCTGTTTATCCTTTTCTTTCTTTCGCTCTCATTTTCCCCCCGTTTGTTCTTTCCCGTCCCCTTTTCCTTTCTCGCGCTGTTTCTTTTCTTTCTTTCTTTCTTTCTTTCTTTCTTTCTTTCTCACTGTTTCTTTCCCTCTCTTTTCAGTTATCTTTTTTTTCTGCCTTTTTGCCTTTCTATTATTTCCTTACTCTTTGCCCCTCACTTTTTATTTCCATCTCCTTCTTCCTCTCTTTTCCTTTCTTTCCTTCTCTCTCTGTTTCTTTGTCCCCTTTTCTTTCCCCCTCTTCCTTTCTTTCTGTCTCTCGTTCATTTCTTTTTCTATCTATCATTTCCTTTCTCTCTTCACCTTTCTCTTTATCCCTCACTTTTTGTTTCTATCCCTTTCTTCCTCTCTTTTCCTTTCTCCCTTTCTCTCTCTCTCTGTTTCTTTCACCCCTTTTCTTTCCCTTTCTTTCCTTCTCTCTCAGTTTCTCTGTGCCCCCTTTCTTTCTCCATCTTCCTTCCTTTCTCTCTCTCTCTCTCTCTCTCTCTCTCTCTCTCTCTCATTTCTTTTTCTTTCTATCTATCATTTCCTTTCTCTCTTCACCTTTCCATGTATCCCTCTCTTTTTATTTCTATCTCTTTTTCCTGTTTTTCCTTTCACCTCTTTCTCCTTTTTTGCCGCTTTTCATTTCTTTTTTTTCAGACTTTTTCTTTCCATCATCTCCTTTCTCTCTTCTCCCTCTTTCTCTCCATTTCTTTCATTCTTTTGTTTTTTTTTCTTTTCCCTTCTTTCTTCCTCTCTCTCTACCTTTCTTTTCCTCTCCTCATGTCTCTATATTCCTTTCTCTGTTCCTTTTTCTCTCTCTTCCTTTTCATTTCTCCCACAATCTCTTTTTTTCTATCTATCATTTCCTTTCTCTCTTCACCTTTCTCTTTATCCCTCTTTTTATTTCTATCCCTTTCTTCCTCTCTTTTCCTTTCTCCCTTTCTCTCTCTCTCTGTTTCTTTCTCCCCTTTTCTTTCCCCTTCATTTCTTTTTTCAGACTTTTTTCTTTCTATCATTTCCTTTCTCTCTTCTCCCTCTTTCTCTCCATTCTTCTCCATCTTTTTCTCTCTTCATGTCTCTATATTCCTTTCTCTGTTCCTTTCTCCCTCTTTCTTTTTCTCTACCTATTCCTTTTTCTCATATCTTACCCCCCCTCTCTATCTCTCCCTCTCTAACCCTCTCTATCTCTCCCTCTCTCTCTCTCTATCTCTCCCTCTCTAACCCTCTCTATCTCTCTCTCTCTATCTCTCCCTCTCTCTCTCTCCCTCTCAATCTCTCCCTCTCTCTCTCTCTCTCTCTCTCCCTCTCAATCTCTCCCTCTCAATCTCTCCCTCTCCCTCTCTCTCTCTAAACAAACAGAAGTGATTGTGATGTAAAATTATAAGCCTGGTGGATGTTTTTTTGTTTTGTTCGGAGCACATGATGGCTGAATGAAATGAGAGTGAAGCCCCGCGGTCGCTCGGCCGCCCACACCCGAACCTCCTGTGTGCCTAAAAGCATTTTATTCCCGATCCGCACCCTCCGCCTCGAGTCCCTGGATTTTTTTTTTCACCTCTCACAACACCCCCCACTCACCCCCACTCACACACACACTCACACTCATACACACACAAAAGGATGCAAGGAATTTTGTCAGTAACTAGCGGGACAGGACAGAAACCATATTCATGAAGCCTGAAGCAAATCATTCCGCGTAGCCTGCAGCAGCTGCACTTAGGGGTCCAACTCCAAAAAATAAATAAATAAATAAATAAATAAACAAACCCTGAAATGCTACGGAGAACTTTTAAAGCTCAAGAAGCTTTTAAAAGCGAAAGGGGGGGGGGAATTTTTTTTTTCCCTTTCAGATGTTTTTTTTTTTTTTGTCTGCAGAAATAAGGCACCGCAGCGCAGCGTGTCTTCTAATCGGCGCCGAAGTGTCTCCAGAAACACCCACGATTTCTTCCACCTCTGCACCCCTGTGTCCTTTATTCCCTCCGGACACGCAGCTCCATTATTTAACAGATCAGGTGTAATGAATCTGTTTCACAATTAGCCGCGGGATAACGACACGAGCCGATGCTAAGTGCTCAGATACATGACACACCTCCATGTTTTTATTTGTTGCTGTTGTTGTTGTTGTTGTTTTGGCTTCATTCTGCTAATGGACCGGAGTTTTATTAGGAGTTTGGTGGGTGTGATGACGAAACCGAGGAGGCACACGGAGAACCGAAGATATCCATTTTCCCTCAAAACATTTTCGGGGAAAAGAACGAGACCGGCGACGAGGCCGAGTTACTGTCACCCCCCCCCGAAATGTTTTATTCCTTTTATACCACAGCAAGTTTTATTCATTCATTCATTCATTAATCAACACAACACACTTTTTATCCGTTTATAGTTGCAGTTAATGTCAGGGAGGGGGAGGGGGGGGGGGGGAGTTAGTCCCTGTTGTCTCTCACTTTTTATTTATCTCTGATTGTAACAAAGCGCTGACACTGGAGACTCCTTCCATTAATGTAAATAAATAAATAAATAAACAAACACATTTCTCCTTCACCATATCAACAATTACACGAGTTTCGTTTTCTTTCTTTCCTTCTTTCTTTCCTCACATTGCTTTTCTCCTTCATTCTCCCCTTTCACCTCTTTTCTATCTTTCTTTCTAGCATACTTTCAGGTTCTTTTTTTTTCTTTTATATTATTTTGTTTTCTTTCCTTCTTTTATTTTTGTATACTTTCAGGTTCTTTCGTTCACGCTTTCGTTCATTCCAACATTCTCCTCCTCCCCCCCCCCTTTCTTTCTTTCCTTAATTTTATTTTTCTATACTTTCAGTTCCTTTCTTTTCTTTCTTGCATACTTTCGAATACTTGCGGGTGGAGGGTCTGCTGCACACGCCCCTGCGAACGAGCTGTTACTATAGAAACGATAACCACATTTTAAAATAAAAGTTGTAAAATACTCGCCTGTCTGCATGACTTGCCGCTTTCCTGTACCAGAGAACACATCTGGACGGTGTGATGTATTCAAACCAACTTTTATTTACAATAAAAATAATTCAGTGAGATAAGTCATATATTTGTATTAAAAAAATGTTGTTTTTTAAAGTCATATTATATGTACAATAAATACAGTTTTAATATAAAAACTGGGGAAATGATACAGAGTGGACATTAGCTCTCTCTCTCTCGCTCTCACACACACGATCCAGATGTGTGTTTTTTCAGGAACAGCTGTGGCGCATGTGGAAGTTGACGACGTACTCGGCGTTGGTGCGCTGCACTGAGATGGCGAACGGTTCGAACGGGTGGAAGGTGAAGGCCACGAGGCGGCGCACGGCGTGATTTATCGGCCGACCCAGAAGACCTGCCTGGATTTTAAACTTCAACAAGCCAGAGTCTCGCGCATAAAACCTACACACACACACACACACACACACACACACACACACACACACACACACACACACACACACACAGAGGAGATTATATTATAGTTCTGATACAACAATCACTTTTTCTGTAAGATCAAATAAAATAAATATTTATTCACGTGTCATTTTCTATTTCTTTTACAGCTGTGTTCCTAAATATTGATTAAATAAATAAAAATAATAAATAAATAAATAAATAAATGAATGAATGAATGAATGAACATTTCTGATGGGTCCGACGCCGGCCAAAAAAAATGGGAAAGATTGGGAAAATCCTATATTTGGAGACCTGTGTGAATTATTTTCATTAGAACTGATTTTTATTAGATTTATATTTTATTTTGCAATGGAAGCGATTTTTGTGTGAAAGCTGCGAGTTCATGTAAGTCGTATTTTTGCTTGAATTTTTCTGCAGGGCCTGTAAAGTAGCACTCCAAACATCTCGCACATCTTTATGCACATTAACATCAGGAAGCCCTACAGAGCGACCTTCAGAAAATTATATTTTGTGCCAAAATTGTCCTTTCTGAAAATGCCAAAGTAAAACACTCGTCTCTCGGCACAACGTTTCGATCATCAATCACCTCGAGCCTAGCGCAATCCTCGACAAGAAAGAAAGAAACAAGGAAAGAAAGAGAGAAAGAAAGAAGACAAATGGGGAGGAAACAAAAGTGAGAGAGGAAATGAAGAAGAATGTTTGAAAAGCATGAAAGATGGAAAGAAAGAAACAAAGAGGGAAGAAAAAGGAAAGCGAGACGTGAGAATGAAAGAGAAAAGCAGAGATGTGAGAGAGAAAGAAAGTGATGTATGCAAAAAATAAAAAATAAATTAAAAGAAAGAAACTAAAAGTATCCACACACACAGTGGGTATAGAAAAGCATCACCCCCCCCCCCTTTAAAATAATCACATTTTGTTGCTTTTCAGCCTGAAATGAAGACGGACACAGTTGTTGTTTTATCCAGCTGTATTTACTCAGTGCAACTTATAACATCCAAGTGAAAGATATAACACCAACATGTCAGAAAAAAAATTAAAAAATTAAAAAACAGAATCACTGAGTTGGAAAAAGGATCACCCCCTTGCTTTAATTTGCCTTAATTTTTTAATTACAGCCTTTAGTCTGTTGGGATATGTCTCTACTAACTTTGCACATCTAGACTTTGCAATATTTGCCCACTCTTCTTTGCAGAACTGCTCGAGTTCAGTTAAATTTGATGGTGACCGTTTGTGGACTGCAGTCTTCAAGTCATTCCACAGATTTTCAATGGGGTTTAAGTCTGGGCTCTGACTAGGCCATGCAAGGACATTCACCTTTTTCTCCTTCAACCACTGTGTGGTCAGTTTTGCTGTGTGCTTTGGGTCATTGTCATGTTGGAAGGTAAACCTTCTTCCCATTGACAACTTTCTGGCAGATTTTCCTCAAGAATTTGATGGTATTTTGCCCCATCCATTTTCCTTCTATCCTGACAAGTGCTCCAGTCCCTGCTGCAGAGAAACACCCCCATAACAGGATATTACCACCTCCATGATTTACTGTAGGAATGGTGTTATTTGGATGGTGAGCTGTATTGGATTTCCGCCAGACATATCGTTTGGTGTTGAAGCCAAATAATTCAATTTTAGTCTCATCTGACCATAACACCTTTTTCCATGTGGCCTCAGAATCTTCAAGGTGCGTTTTGGCAAAGCTCAGTCGTGGGTGGCTTTTTTCTTGCAACCCTCCCATACAAGCCACATTTGTGTAGAATTTGTGATATTGTTGTCACATGCACACAATGACCACTCTTTGTCATAAATTCCTGCAACTGCTTCAGAGTTGCTGTAGGCCTCACGGTAGCCTCTCTGACCAGTTTCCTCCTGGCTCTTTCATCCAGTTTGGAGTGACGTCCTGATCCAGGGAGGGTCTGTGTTGTACCAAATACCTTCCACTTCTTAATAATAGACTTCACTGTGCTTCTAGGCATTGATAAAGCCTTTGAATTGCTTTTGTATCCATCTCCTGACTTGTGCCTGTCCACAACTTTATCCCGGAGATCTTTTGACAGTGCCTTGCCACCCATAGTTGATTGTTTGCTTCAGTTTCACTACAAAATGCTCCAGGACAGCTATGTTCATGCTGAGCTAATCAAAATGACCACAGCTGATCACAGTTGAAAGTCAAATGGCTTTGTGTGCCATTGAGAAGGTGATTAGCTACACCTGATTGAGTTTACAAGTCATTTTTAGGAGGGGGGTGATCCTTTTTCCAACTCAGTGATTCTGGTTTTTTATTTTTTTATTTTTTTTCCTGACATGTTGGTGTTATATCTTTCACTCGGATGTTATAAGTTGCACTGAGTAAATACAGCTGGATAAAACAACAACTGTGTCCGTCTTCATTTCAGCCTGAAAAGCAACAAAATGTGATTATTTTAAAGGGGGGGGGGGGCGATTCTTTTCTATACCCACTGTATATTGTGAATGAAAGAAAGAAACAAAGATGGAAGAAAAAAAGAAGGTGAGGCGTGAGAATGAAAGAGAAAAGCAATGTGAGAAAAGCATGTAAGAAAGAAAGAATCTGAAAGTATACGAAAAATGTAATTAAAAGAAAGCATGTGTGTGTGTGTGTGTGTGTGTGTGTGTGTGTGTGTGTGTGTGTGTGTCCTCACCGTATAGGGTGATCTCCACAGGTTTTGGGTCGCTCCATCACTGAGACCCACTTGTCATCGTAGCTGAACAGTGAGAGGTCGAGGTAGGGGCTGCTGCTGTAGGACTGAGCGCTGATGGGCAGTTGACCGAGTAAACGCCGCACCGCCTCCGTGTGACCACCGTACTTCGCATTCACTATAGTGTCCTTAAACCTACACACACACACACACACACACACACACACACACACACACACACACACACACATACACATACACATACACACGTTATATTGACGGTAGAGGTGATGGAGGAGGACGAGGGTGGAGGTGTTGGAGGAGGTGTCGGAGGAGGGGGATGGAGGAGGTGAGGGTGCAGATCAGTGGTCACCACTCATGTTCCTGGAGATCTACCTTCCTGAAGACTTTAGCTCCAACCATAATGGTGCCCACCTGACCATCTAGTCATTGCCTTAAGAGGTTCTTGATCAACTAAAACAGGTGTGTTAGATTTTGGTTGGAGATGAAACCTGCAGGAAGGTAGATCTCAAGGAAGAAGGTTGGTGACCACTGGTGGTGGAGGTGATGGTGGAGGTGGTGATGGAGGTGATGGTGGAGGTGATGAGGGTGTTGGTGATGAGAGAGGAGGTAATTTAGATGATGGTGGAGGTGATGAGGGTGTTGGTGATGAGAGAGGAGGTAATTTAGATGATGGTGGAGGTGATGTTGTAGATGATGGTGGAGGTGATGAAGGTGGGGGTAATTTAGATGATGGTGGAGGTGATGATGTAGATGATGGTGGAAGTGATGAGGGTGGGGGTGATTTAGACGATGGTGGAGGTGATGATGTAGATGATGGTGGAAGTGATGAGCGTGTTGGTGATGAGGGAGGAGGTAATTTAGGTGATGGTGGAGGTGGTGATGGAGGTGATGGTGGAGGTGATGAGGGTGTTGGTGATGAGGGTGGAGGTAATTTAGATGATGGTGGAGGTGATGATGTAGATGATGGTGGAGGTGATGAGGGTGGGGGTGATTTAGATGATGGTGGAGGTGATGATGTAGATGATGGTGGAGGTTATGAGGGTGAGGGTGATTTAGATGATGGTGGAGGTGATGATGTAGATGATGGTGGAGGTGATGAGGGTGGTGGTGATTTAGATGATGGTGGAGGTGATGATGTAGATGATGGTGGAGGTGATGAGGGTGGGGGTGATTTAGATGATGGTGGAGGTGATGATGTAGATGATGGTGGAGGTGATGAGGGAGGAGGTAATTTAGATGATGGTGGAGGTGATGATGTAGATGATGGTGGAGGTGATGAGGGTGGGGGTGATTTAGATGATGGTGGAGGTGATGATGTAGATGATGGTGGAGGTGATGAGGGTGGTGGTGATTTAGATGATGGTGGAGGTGATGATGTAGATGATGGTGGAGGTGATGAGGGTGGGGGTGATTTAGATGATGGTGGAGGTGATGATGTAGATGATGGTGGAGGTGATGAGGGAGGAGGTAATTTAGATGATGGTGGAGGTGATGTAGATGATGGTGGAGGTGATGAGGGTGGAGGTGATGATGTAGATGATGGTGGAGGTGATGATGTAGATGATGGTGGAGGTGATGGAGCACCTGCGCTGGACCTGCCGGGCGTAGTTGTTGCTGGAGGCCGAGCAGGGGAACTGTACGGCCTCACTGTGCAGCGTAGCGTTACGGAACAGATCACAGAAATTCTCAAACAGCTCCAGCAGCTGATCCGACGTGTTCTCAAACACCGCTATCACCTCCGTGCTCACCATGTTATACACCACGAAGAAAGATGGCTGAGAGACAGATTAAGAGAGAGAGAGAGAGAGAGAGAGAGAGAGAGAGAGAGAGAGAGAGAGAGAGAGACCTATAAATCAATATTGATTAAAAAATATTATTACCTGATAATTTTCCTCGAGCAGCACGTCCTGTAGCGTGTGTGTTTAATTCCAGTGTGTGTGTGTGTGTGTGTGTGTGTGTGTGTGTGTGTGTGTGTGTGTGTGTAGGGGTTATTATGGGATGCGAGTGCGGTACCTGTGAGGGGTCAGTGACGCGCAGGGTCACCACGTCCTCGCTGGTGTATTTGATCAGCAGGTGATTCTCGTCCAGCAGCTGCATTTTCCACATGCGCAGCTGCCGCAGCTGGTCGAAGAACTGGAAGAAGCGGCGTTTTGCGGTGGCGCTGCCGTCACGCTCGGCTCGTCTCCACAGGAACACCAGCAGCCGGTGCTTCAGGGAGCTGATGCTCTTCTCCTTATAGAGGCGCGAGAACCCGGCCGGACCCTCCACCTGCGCCTCCGAGTACACGGCCGACAGCGTCAACAGGTCGTCCTCGTAACAGAACCGCCCGATCGTACGCACGTCCAGGAACGTCCCCTCCGCCGTCACCTACACACACACACACACACACACACACACACACACACACATTAATACATATTAAAATAGTCATATATTATATTAAACAAAATCTGTTCCATATATTATGTACATATTATATCAAAACATTTAGAATATTTACTTTAGATATTTATAATTACAATAATTTAAAAATAATAATAATAATAAATATGTATTGGATGATATAAAGTAAATATTATATATATATATATTACATAAATATATGATAAAAAAATATAATTTTCTCCAAAATTGTTCACTGGAATTGCAAATAAATAAATAAATGCTGCAGGTATGAAGCTTGTCTCATTATCGATGTTCGCTGTTGTTAAATGGTAACTTTATTGGCTAGCCCAGTAAAGGGGGCGTGGCCTATGTGTCTGTCACTCTGACTGAAGGGGCGTGGCCTCTGTGACTAGCTACCACCTGACAGAGAGAGAGAGAGAGAGAGAGAGAGAGAGAGAGAAGTGCTCACCTGAAAGACGTGGATGGTCTGCTGCTGGACGGAGAGGACAGCGAGAATGTTCCTGTACAGGTAAAGTCCCTGATTATGCGACAGGATGATTTTATCACATTTAAAGGCGCGTGTGTCACAGAGGCGTCCCGTGTGCAGGTCGACGACGTGGAGCGAGTAGTCCTCGAGCGGCGAGCGCGGGTTTGGGGTCACCGCCTCGTTGTTGCGATAAACCTCGAAAAAGTGCGGCTGAGGCTCGTCGGGCAGGTACGCCGCCGAGCCCACGATCACGTAGCGCCCGTCGTCCGTGAACAAGCTGCACTCGCGGTTCAGATGCTCGCCGTTGGACGCCACGCTGGTCACGTGAAGCATCGAGAAAAAGCGCGAGAACAGACGGGCTCGCACGCTCTCGCTCAGGACCTCGCCGTCTCGGCCCTCGTCGTGGTCCTGGAGCAGATCCTCGGCCGCCTGGCAGCCCCGGAACTCGTAGATCTCCAGCGAGGTCTGGTCCGACGAGAACGCGACGAAGCAGCGGCCGTCCGGAGAGAACTTCCGCAGGAAACACGGCGGCTTCTCGACGTTCACGGCGGTGAAGTTGGGGAAGAGGTTCTGGTGGAAACAGCGAACACGGTACCAGTGAGCGCCGGGTCGGCCGGAGCTGATGCGCCGCAGCTCCAGCCTGTGCACGACGTTCTGGTTCTGAATGCGGCGCGGCTTCAGGGTGGGGAACTCGTCTTCTGAAGACGCCATCACGGACGCCTAGCGCTCCTGACGGAACTGAGATTCAAGAAAATGTCAAATATTTGAGTGACTCATTTGAATCAATTCGGCTAAAAGATTCATTCAGATTCACTGTACCGATTTTCATTTAGACAACAAACAGCATGGACGGCGTTTGTATAAACCCCGCTATTTTATTTTCATTTATAACATGCCCGGACAGTCACGTTTAGAAAAATGACTCTACTGTAAAACAAAAGGATCTGAAATGTTTTAGTGACTCGTCTGAATCAGTTCAGATGATAAAAGATTCGTTCGGATTCATTTCAGAGTGGAGAACTGAGACGCTGAATTGAATACACTCGGATTTTTTCTTTTGTACGTTCTCACCACGGCTGACCAGGACTCGCCTCACAAATCCTGCCGTTTCGGAGACGGCCATAACGATTCGACGCTCGTCAGAGTCGCTCAGGTCTTCACACCTTCCCAAATCTCCCACCTCCAACACATCGACTACAAATTTTTATAATATATAACTCCTAACATATCCCAGACCTCGCCATGCACTGCTGTTACGAGATAATCACCCTTCTTCGCTTATTATTTATCTGTCACTGGTCATAATGTTTTGGCTCATCGGTGTGTATATATATTGTGTTACATATCGTATATCATAGAAAAATATCGTGATATAATATTTCAATCATATCGCCCACCTCTACTAAGTCACGTGTTACCTGATTAACTTTTTATTTGCATTGGGTTTGTGGGGTTTGTGGGGGGGGGGCGGGGGGGAGCAACATATACAGCAATCAGGGCTGCTTTTTGCTGATTATTAATGATTTATATTCTATGTTTAATATTGTTATATTATATTACAGATATTTATCCATGTTCTATTATTAGAACATATCATATTAGGATACACCCCACAGTTTATTATTTATATTTTCTTTAAGTCTCTTAAGTCTCTTTATTGTAAGTCATCTTACAATAAACTGTACTTAATCCTTCAGTCATTTAGATAAAGTAACTAAAGAAAATTATTTTTAAACATCACTTAAACGCCGCTTATTTCAAATTCTTATCGTTAATTCTCACCATAAACAACTTCACGAGCTAGTCAGCAAATAAACAAACAAACAAAAAAAAAACTTACGTGCATTCGTTTAGCCGGAAGACAGTTTTATTTATTCCGTTTTATATCCCGTGTGTCTTTCGGAATTCATTAAAAGTTAGAAGTTTCAATTTTCATTTAAAAAAATAACATCAGTAAGTGTTGATATTGATGCGCTGCTACAGCGCAGAAACCGCACAGCGCTTCCGGGTTTTCACTGCGCATGCGCACGATCTTGTATGGTTCGGGTCCCGGGGAACACAGCCGTTTGTCTCCGCAGCGCCACCCGCAGGCACGGAGGAGCGTCACACTTTAAATGTTGTAAAGATTCATCGGATTTTTTATTTATTTTTTTTAATTTGTATATAAGCACTGTTCATTTGTCAGTTCATATAAGACTGTACTCAGAAGAGCATTAATGTTATTAAATTTTATGTATTAACAATATAATGTGCATACTGTTAATAAAATACTCTATTTTTAAAAGAAAAAAAATGGTTCGTTAAGAGTTCATTGAATAATTAAGCATTCTTAAGTTTAAAAAAGTTATAGGCTACTAGAACCTTTTCTATTAAAGAAACACTGTCTTAGTGTTGTGGACACTAATACCATAGTGATTTGATAGTGATATCTAGATGAATTCTCATAATTTGTCACTTTTGTTTTAAATGCTCTCTAGAGTGTATATGCCCCGCCCTCTGGGGGAGTGTCTTGCTCTACAGTAGCATCTCGTTAATGATTTACATGGTTCATCGGTGTGTTTTTGACCGTTCGTCTTCCTGGACACGCTTTCCCTTTTTCAACTGAGAACAGATAGCCGGAGTCCATGTGAATTCATGCGAAAGAGGGCGGAGTTTGTGTGAGTTGGCCGTCTTGTGACTTTTTAGAGGCGTGTCTTACTTTAACTCGGGGTTGTTTAATGTCGCTACCTCAGACGATGGAGAATTCAGTCTTCGTACACCGTCTCCATCAGTAAGAGTCAGCGATATCATTTTATCTACCGTTCAGGTGCGTCAGATGTCTCCTGGTGAGTCACCATCGATGATGTTCTGGATTGTGATCGGTCAGAAGGTGGAAGGTGTCGATTAATTTTCTATAGCATGGAAGGAGTCTCCAGTGTCAGCGCTTTGTAACAGTCAGAGGTAAAGTAGTACTGTATGCAGCAGTAATTGTAGTATGCCCAGAAATGTTTTATTTCTTTAAAACGTTGTTATTTTTCCAAAAAAAATAAATAAATATATTAAAAGTATCAGAGACTACAGTTAGATGAAAAGAAAATAAATGTTCATCTTTGCTTCATTATTGTTTTTGCTTGTATTTAAAAAAAAATGTAATTAAAGTTACTGTACAGTTTTAAACATTAAAAAAAATAGTATGTAACTGATCTGTAGTTTCCCACCAGAGAGTTTTTCAACAAAATTTACAAAACGCTTACAGTTTACAGTCACGGGACGGCCCGAAATGTAAAATTTAAATATTTACACAGCTAAGATGAGCGGAAATAAAAAATAAAATAAAAATTATGACTCGGTATAACTTTAGAAATTTAGAAATAAATTGGTTGCTAAAAGCAGTTCGTGAGATCCGACTACACGCCCCTTCTTCTTTGTAAACAATAGTCACATATATTCCGCCATCTTGGAAGAAAAGGGGCGGAGTTTATATGCAACAGTAAGAAGCTCCGGAGTCTATATAAATAAACAGAACGTGTGCGAAGAAGAAGCTTTTAGAAGACGAGACCACCGGAGCGTTTGTTTTGTACTGGGTTTAATCCGAAGAGCATCGGGAGTGAAAATTAATGCCAAAAAGAGGTCTAATGCACGGTGCAAAAAAAAAAAAAAAAAAAAACAACCCTCCACCATTAGCAAATTACACTGAAAAGGTGAGGCAGAGGAAGAAGAGCTCCACTTCCTCCTCCTCCTCCTCCTCCTCCTCCTGGTCCTTTCTGCTACTGATGGAGCAAATGGATGGACGGAAGGAGGGACGGATGTTTAAAACATGCTGGTGAAATCTGGATTTTGTAAATAGACCTTTTCATACGGCTGTTCAATGGGGCACGGGCCCAATTTTCTGCAAAATTATGAAATTAACACACCATTTCAAAATGTCAATTGACAGCCTCCGACAAGCCTATTTCCATAATGATTATGAAAAAGGTCATTCTTTTAAAACCGAGCATTAACCATGGAGATGCTTTCATGTCAGAAAGTACTGGAGGTTCGCCGTCGTTCGGCAGACTTTATAATTTTAGGAGCAACGGGGACATTTTTATGTCGGCGAATCACAATTAGCGAGAAAGTCCTCGCGAACGGCACCGGGAAAAAAAAAAAAAAAAAACGGATTTCAACAGAAGGAAGAGCTTCATGTTATTAATATCCTGTACTTTAGTATTTATTTATTATCTTATACACTGCCTCCATACACACACATGTACACACACAGGATCATATCTAACACACTATACAATGATAATATGTATACACTCTAAAAAATGCTGGGTCGGGGCTTTTGGGTCATTTAATTGGGTTGTTTTCTCAGTCGTGGGTAGTTTTTGGGGTAGTTTTGTGTAATTTCACGTTATCGTCCAATCATGTTGCGGACTACGATTAAAGGCAGTGGGACTCCTGTCTTCCCAGATAGCAGGGAGGTTTGTAAGAAGATGCATCAACTCCAATTCTTCCATCGGTCAAATATTTGAATGATTTTAATAAATGTCACCTGAATTTCGTGCAATTGTTTGTTTATTTTGTGAACATTTTAGTAGAATTTTAGCATACAAACAAATAGCATTTTAGGATGATTGTACAACACATCTTTGTGTTATTTTTTAGCACATCTTTGTGTGGAAATGTGCTAACACACGGCATGTAACCAGACACAGGGGTGTGTTAAAAAATGAACACATCTGTTTTAAGAGTGAAGGTTCGTATCAGTATATTTATCCGTAAAACCATTACTGTACGCTAGAAAAAGCAAAAATGTGCGATAACAGTCCAGTTTACATGACAACTTATTTGTAACGCCCACTGGATCGTAAGTCGGTCTCCTTTGATCAAAATCTGACGTTTTCGTCTTAAATATATGACTTATATGAGTCATTTACTTCAAAGTCTATATATAAACACCACTTTAGCAGCTCTAGCAATAGATTTCTGAACACCTTCTTGCGTATAAATAAAGGAGACACCATGTTGACATATTTGTTTATAATGTGGTATATTTGACATTCTTCAAAGGGTAAAAATAACCCTGAAAAATATTAACCCGTTTATGAAATAATATTAACCCAGCGTTTTTGTAAAAATGGAACCATCCTTTGGGTTGAAAAACAACCCATCTGCTGGGTTAAAATTAACAACCAAACTTGATGGGGTAGTTTAGCCCAAAATGTGTTCTGTCCTATATTTACCCAGCCGTTGGTCTAAAAATAACCCAATCTGGGCTGTTTTTAACCTAGTGTTTTTTTGTTTTTGTTTTTTAGAGTGTATTAAACTAATTAACAAGCGTTTATTCATTAATTATAAATAAATAGCGGGACTAGACATATATTTAACCACTTTTTTTTAAACTCTCCCCCCCCCCCCATTTTTTATTATATTGCATTGTTCCCCAATTAATTCCCAAATAATTAACAGCTCAAGACTCTTCCGGATTTATAATATCAGCATTGTATCAATCAAAGTTTATGAGTTTGGAGTAAATCAGGGGTTTTGGGACACAAACATTACTATCCTGAATTTTAAATACAGTTTTCCCTTTAAAAAAAAAAAAAAAGAAAAAAAAAAGTATGCCATGTTTTGATTTTTAGGATTTTTAATTTTTTATTGTTGTTGTTGCATATATTAGAATAAATACGTCAATGTTTTCCAAAAGCTGAAGTTTTGTTTTAAACACAAACAGTAAATTCATGGTCTGTGATGTTTGTGATGGGAAATCCAGCCTTCTGTTCAGTGAGTCAGATCATATGACTCGCCAATAAGAGTCGACTCTTTCCAAACGACTCACTGCCAAGGTTTTTGTTCTAAAACTGGCTGAAGTTTGTGATATTTTGGATGGATTTCCTCCATCTCCAAAAAACAAAAAAGTCAGAAAAAACAGCTGAGATAACCCTTAAGGTTATCTGTAAGCTAGTTCGCTCCGAAACAATGACAAAATTCACATTTAGAAGCTATATAGATTCAAAATTTACAGTCTCTCTCTCTACCACCGACACGGATCAACAATACTGATGACATCATTCTGCACTTCAGCTTCTCATCAGATTTTCTGTCCAATCAAATGCTTTCTAGAATCTGCACTGTCCCGCCCCCAACATTATTAAAAATCCATGGTACTAACTGTCAAGTACGGGTTAGCCCGGGCTGTGAGGTAAGCTAAACGCTATTGGCTATTTAAAAAGAGGGAGGAGCCAATCGATATGTCCCGCCCTGACAGTGGAAATTACGTCAGCACATCGAATAACGCTGAGCGTTTCAAGTCACTTCACGGAGGACTTTAAGCTTGAGTCACCGGCTCTAAATACGGCCCAGGAGTCGCTAGCTAATATACGCAAAGCTAGCTAGCTGAAACGTGTTGTCTTGTTTAGATTATCGGGTTAAATTTATATCATTATACATACGTGCTTTGCGGAATAGCAAGATGCTAGCTAGCTTAGTTTTAAGGCGAGTGTGGGCTAGCGTAAAGGAGCACGTAGAAGTTTATCAAAAATATTCTACGAAGAAAAAAAATAGCGTGCGGTGTATAAACGGGATTTACGTGTAATTTTGTTTAAGTTGGTATAACATACAGGTATTAAACACTGAATAATAATCATGTTCGTCGATTTTTATTGATTTATTGCAACAGATTTTGTATCGCACGATAGCTTGGATTGTTACAGTAACATCTGATACGAATACATTTACAATGTTACGCACTCGCAGGTTTCTTCAGTTTTTGGTGTATCTTATACACCAAAAAAAAAAAAATCACAGTTCTAGTTTTAGATTAGATGCCGGCAGGAGTTTGTTTGTACTTTTAACGCAAAAAACAAATTTTTTAGCAACTTAAAATAATAATAATAATAATAATAATAATAATAATAATAATGTTTAAAAAGACAACGGTCTAACGCTCCGTATTTCCGCTCTGCCGTAACGCTCTCGTCTCCGATCCAGTTTCTTCCTGGTCCCCGAGAGGACAAATATGAAGTGAAGTGTGGAGTAAAAAAAAAAAAAGAAAGAAAAAGACAAAAAAGAGAGCGAGAGAGAAAGGGACTCGGGGGGGTTAAAGCTTTAGAGTGGAGCTGAAATAGTGCTTCGGTAATTCTGATAAAGATCATCAAAAGGTACGACATCAGGTAAAGTCTCATTTTTGTCCCAAATTCATTTAGTGCTCTTTTACTTCAATATGGGTTTTGAGTGCTTGGAAATTGGAAAGAGAAAAAAAAAAAAGAAGAAGAAGAAGAAGAAGAAGAAGAAGAATGATGAAGGAAAAAAAAAAAAGGAAAGAAAGGGAGGATGGAGAGCAGAAGGAAGCCTGTACGGCCTACTTGGCCTTGAGAGTATGATAATGGATCTGTACCCAATTATCCTGACCCGAGTATGTGGAGACCGGCTCGGTAGAATTATACAAGTTGTAATTTGCAAATGGCATGCTGTGACCATGAACAAGGAGAAAAAAGAAAAAAAAAAAACATCCCGGTTAATGTAATATGTCTGAATTTGGAGTGCTCTCTCTCTCTCTCTCTCTCTCTCTCTCTCTCTCTCTCTCTCTCTCTCTCTCTCTCTCGGAGGCAAGGTGCTCGACAACTACGTATAAGATGACAGCATGAGCTTCGGTCCTACAGTTTCCCAAATAACAGCCTTTCATTCGGTGCTTTTATTTATTTTTTTTTTGTTTTTAACATGATTCATCGTCTTTCCTTTTAGGCCATTTTTTCCCCCCCTCCCATTTCTTCACAGAACCCTCGTGGCCCGCTCGGGCTTTTAGCGGCCCTCGGCGAAGCATTAAAAGCCGAGAAGCAGGAGCCTACTTGAGCTCCATTTGCTAACTCTCACCCAACTTGCTCTCCATCGGCCTCGACCCTTCACCCTTCCGCCGGAACAATGCGCCGTCGTCTACGAGGGTCCAGGAAGCCCATCTAACCCCTCGGCTAAAAAAGCCTCGAGTGTCCTCGAGGCTGTTTTTATTGTTGTTGCTTTTTTTTTTTTTTAAAAAAAAGAACATAACCCGCAGAATTAGGCGTAATCGAGCGCTAATTCTGGTCTGCACATTTCAAAGGCTTTGTCATCATCGTCTTTGTCATCATCATCATCATCATCATCGTCATCGTCGTCGTCCTGGTGCTGGTCGGACCTGTAATTGGACCCAAAAAAAAAAAAAAGAAAAAAGGTTTTAAAAGGTTGCTTTTTTTGCAAAGAAAAAAAATGGATTTCTGAAAATCTTCTCCATTAAGAGCTGGCGTCTGACATTTACGACGAAACTTTTAAAAACTTCTCTGTAGAGAAAAAGGCTCGGAGAAATCATCGTTACGACCTCTACGTCAAGATTCACGTCAGTTTTACACACGTGGGGTTTTTTCTTTCCCCCCCCCGACATGATTAGTTTATTTTCAGAATTTTTATTTCCAACATGTTATTTTTTTTAATGCATACTGTAGGTGTATTTTTTCCCACAAGTGCTTTTTTTTTTCCTCCTTGTGATTAATTGTTTTTCTTCAAATGCTCATTTATTTACACATGGTCATTGTGTTTTTGTGTTTTTATCTGTTTATCTCATATGCAGAATATGGGCAGTTCTGTCTGAGAGTGTTCTTGGTCTTCCAGGTCTTCCCTTGACTTCCACTGTTCCCCTTAACTGACATCTCTTAATGACATCTCAGAAAGTGGAGATGTGAGAGCTGGAAGCACTTTGAAATCGTTTTATAGCTTTCTTCTGCTTTGCGTGAATCTAATTATTTCAGATTTTAGTGTAGTAAGTAAAGAAAAATAATATATTGATAAACACATAAATGCCATGCTGAATAAATTATACTATTTTGCAGATGATCGGTTGATTCATTCATTCATTCACTGAAGCGTTGATTCAATAACTGGAGTGTTCTCCAGTAAATATAATTAAATGCTATGCAATTTCTTAGACGTACACAGACAGACAGACAGACAGATAGATAGATAGATAGATAGATAGATAGATAGATAGATAGATAGATAGATAGATAGATAGATAGATAGATAGTATATACATGTAGATACAACCCCAATTCCAAAAAAGTTGGGGCGCTGTGTAAAATCAAATGTTTAAATTGAGGAAATGTACCATTTTAAGGAAGAAAAAAAAAAAAAAGGTCATTTTGAATTTGATGGCCGCAACACGTCTCAAAAAAGTCTGCGAAAAACTGCGTCTACAATTTGTGGAACAATTTCAGAATAATGTTCCTCAATGCGAAATTGCGAAGACTTTGAATATCTCATCATCCACAGTATATAATATCATCAAAAGATTCCGAGAATCTGGTGAAAGCTCTGT
>CM042561.1:1712141-1717141 GCA_023630585.1 Cranoglanis bouderius
ACCAGTAACTACGGGGGCAAATACATTTTCACACAGGCCCAGTTGGTATTGGATAACTTTTTAGCTTCAATAAATAACATTATCATTTAAAAACTGTATTTTGTGTTTACTCAGGCTGCCTTCGTTTTATCCTAGATTTTGTTTTAATTTCTGAAACTATTTAGTATGAGATACACACAAAAACATAAGAAAACACTTTTTCACAGCCCTGTACTTTACATTACTCACATAATCACACGTAAATAAACACATGTTCACGTGTGAAATGTCACTACATGACATTTATATAAGTGTTCAGTAGGAGAAAGAAAGAAACAACAAAATGAAGAGTAGGATATAAGAATGTAAATAGGAAATTTGAAAAAGAAAGAAAGAATGGAGGGGTATGCAAAAAGGAAAGAAAGTGAATATAAGAAAGAAAGAAAGAAAGAAAGAAAGAAAGAAAGAAAGAAAGAAAGAAAGAAAGAAAGGAAGAAAAAGAACAGTGGGATAAAGAAAGAAAGAGAAAGAAAGGAAGAATGGAGGGGTATGTGAAAAAGAAAGAAAGTGGATATCAGAAGAAAGAAAGAAAGATAGATAGATAGATAGATAGATAGATAGATAGATAGATAGATAGATAGATAGATAGATAGATAGATAGATAGAACAGTGGGGTAAAGAAAGAAAGAAAGAAAGAAAGAAAGAAAGAAAGAAAGAAAGAAAGAAAGAAAGAAAGAAAGAAAGGAGGGATATGCAAAAAAGAAAGAAAGGGGATATCAGACAGAAACAAACAAACAAACAAAACAAAGAAAAAGAACAGTGGGATGTATAAATTTAAATAGGGAAATTGAGAAAGAAAGAAAGAAAGAAAGAAAGAAAGAAAGAAAGAAAGAAAGAAAGAAAGAAAGAAAGAAAGAAAGAAAGAAAGAAAGAAAGAAAGAAAGAAAGAAAGGAGGGGTATGTGAAAAAGAAAAAAGAGGATATCAGAAGAAAGAAAGAAAGAAAGAAAGAAAGAAAGAAAGAAAGAAAGAAAGAAAGAAAGAAAGAAAGAAAGGAAGGAGGGATATGCAAAAAAGAAAAAAAGAGGATATCAGAAAGAAAGAAAGAATGGAGGGGTATGTGAAAAAGAAAGAAAGAGGATATCAGAAGAAAGAAAGAAAGAAAGAAAGAAAGAAAGAAAGAAAGAAAGAAAGAAAGAAAGGAGGGATATGCAAAAAAGAAAAAAGTGGATATCAGAAAGAAAGAAAGAATGGAGGGGTATGTGAAAAAGAAAGAAAGAGGATATCAGAAGAAAGAAAGAAAGAAAGAAAGAAAGAAAGAAAGAAAGAAAGAAAGAAAGAAAGAAAGAAAGAAAGGAGGGATATGCAAAAAAGAAAAAAAGAGGATATCAGAAAGAAAGAAAGAATGGAGGGGTATGTGAAAAAGAAAGAAAGAGGATATCAGAAGAAAGAAAGAAAGAAAGAAAGAAAGAAAGAAAGAAAGAAAGAAAGAAAGACAGAAGCAGTGTTTTATTTGAGTGTGTGTTCAGCTTGTGTATAATGACGCATGTTGCTGATTATTTTCTGATGAAAGCTCTGCGGCTCTCCTCCACTTGTTTAAGGGGCTGAGTGTGACCTTTGACCCCGAGCATCAGAGGGAGTGCTGTAAATAACACTGAACCGTCAGAGTGGAACTCCTCGCCGCTCGCTCATCGTGTTCGCTCGGCTCTGCGCAGCCTGATTGCTCAGCGACTGGCGTTTTTCTCTCTGGCTGTGTTTGAAATCTGGGGCTCGGAGAGGGGCAAAGCCAGAGATGTTGTTTTCTCTGAAGACCTCGGGGTCAGCGCAGATGGAGGGGAAGTTTGGGAAAAGAAATCATTTCAGCAGTTAATATAAAAAAGCGCTTGTGTGAAAGGGAGGCAGAGAGATGGTCAGGAGCGAGAGGTTAGGAGTGAGGGGCAGGAGCGAGGGGCAGGAGAGAGGGAGCGATTAGCCTCTTTACCCCAGTACTGGACGTTAAAGCACCACACGGCACAGAGCGAGACACAAAGCTGCAATCTTGGCCACTCTGAGGATGGAGGGATGGAGGAAGAGTGATGGAGGAAGAGCAATGGCCACTTTTCTGTCATTACCACTGCGCAGAGTCGAGCAGCACAACATCGTCAGTGACACGAGTCGAGTTCTCCGCCCGAGAACCCACACCACACTTCACTGCTCGAGTACACACTTCCTGACCTGCTGCTTTTAGTGTGGGGGAAAATACAACACCTCCTCCCTGTGTTTACAGCACACACACACACTCACACACACACACACACACACACACACACTCACACACACACACACACACTACAAACCGTGAACACACCCGGAGCAGTGAGCAGTGCAGAACAGTGTAGGAAAGAAAGAAAGAATACTATAGTGAAAAGAAAAAAAGAAAAAAAGTAAAATAAAGAAAGTCATAATTTTGAGATACTAAGTCTTTATTATGGGATACTTCATAAGATACTGAGCAATAATTATGAAATATTAAGTCATAATTATGAGGTAACAGCTCAATTTCGAGATACTCTATAATCACAATTATGAGATAACAACTATATATTGAGATACTTTAGTAAATCATTATTATGAGATAAGTCAATTTTGAGATACTATAAATCATAATTATGAGATAACTACATTTTGAGATACTATAAATCATAATTATGAGATAACTACATTTTGATATACTATAAAGCATAATTATGAGATAAGTCAATTTTGAGATACTATAAATCATAATTATGAGATAACAGTTTTGAGATACTATAAATCATAATTATGAGATAACAGTTTTTAGATACTATAAATCATAATTATGAGATAACTACATTTTGAGATACTATAAATCATAATTATGAGATAACAGTTTTGAGATACTATAAATCATAATTATGAGATGACTACATTTTGAGATACTATAAATCATAATTATGAGATAACTACATTTTGAGATACTATGAATCATAATTATGAGATAAATACATTTTGAGATACTATAAATCATAGTCATGAGATAACTACATTTTGAGATACTATAAATCATAATTATGAGATAAGTCAGTTTTGAGATACTATAAATCATAATTATGAGATAAGTCAGTTTTGAGATACTATAAATCATAATTATGAGATAAGTCAGTTTTGAGATACTATAAATCATAATTATGCGGTAACTACATTTTGAGATACAATAAATCATAATGATGAGATAAGTCAATTTCGAGATACTATAAATCATAATTATGGGGAAACCAGATGATTTTGAGATACTGTAAATCATAATGATGAGATAAGAACTCAATTTTGGGATACTATAAATCATAATTCTGAGATAACTACATTTTGAGATTAGAAATCATAATTATAAGGTAACCAGTCGATTTTGAGATACTGTTATTATTGTTGGAAGGCGTGCTTGTACAAAGGGGGGCCTGCTCTTCTGATTTTAATTTGTTAGACAGCCTGGTTCTAACATAAGACAGTATCTCGTAAATATGACTGTGTATCTCATAAATATGGCTCAGTATCTTAAAATGATGACTTAGTAACTCATAACTATGACTTTAATATATCGTGTTTTCTTTTTTATCCTAACAGACAGTTCTGTTCTTTATAAGGTCTAATAATGCCATTATAAACAATGTATATGCACACACACACACACACACACACACACACACACACACACACACACACACACACACATACACACCATAAACACACACTATAGTACCAGTGTAGACTGAGAGAGAAGTCGAAAAGTGAAAATTGTTCGGGTTTAAACACAGCCGCCAGCATAGAGCATACAGTGTGTGTGTGTGTGTGTGTGTGTGTGTGTGTGTGTGTGTGTGTGTGTGTGCGTGCGCATGCTCGTGTCCTCTGCTTTATTGTCCTGCTGTAAGCGTGTTAGCGCCCAGCTGTGGGCCTCATTAACTGATTAGCGAGTTTACCTGAGGAAAAGGGCACAGGGTTTCCCTCCCGCTCTGCAGGGGCGGCTGGCAGATGCTGACCGCCATGAATTACTCACAGGGCGATTAGATAAACATGGAGTCTCTCTCCGAGCAGGTGGAACGGACACACACACACACACACACACACACACACACACACACACACACACACACACACACACATACACGGCCATCTGCCAGCCTGACCTTTGAACTACGTGTGTAATCTGACTCTTATCGGTGTGTCGTGAGCTGTGGGAGAGATTAGGACTCGCCACACACACACACACACACACACACACACACACACACACACACACACACACACACACACACACACACACACACACACACAGATCCTGCTGATGAATACAGTAAACGCATCTGATCCTACACCAGAAGCACCAGTGAGTTCACCAGAAAATCAGTACAGCGTCTCTCATTCTGTTCTGTGTTTTATATTCTGGATTGTGATTGGTCAGAAGGTGTTGATTAATTTTCTTGAACAGCAGCTCTGACAGCAGCGCAGGTTTATACCAATGCGCTCGTTCTGATACGTTATCGTTTCTATAGCAACGGCGTATAGAATTGTTGTATTGTTGTATACATCCCTGACAGCGTAACTGCGGCGGACAGCGTGTGAGCATTTTACTGCGATCTGATTGGCTGAACGTTTCTGTTGTTGTTGTTGTTTTTTTTCTTTGAGAATCCCGTGTGTCAGACCGTATTAGATAATTATAAAATGAAATGTAAATACGTACACAAGCGCTGATTGCACATCGTGGTTGGAGATTATGAGAATCCGAAGAGGCTTTTTGTTTTGAGGTTTATCCCCGAGCGGATGGGAAACCGCCGCAGTTTCAGCGACGCATGTAGTTCCGCGATTAGCCGCTAATTAACGTGTAACACGATTTGGGTGTGGAATTGACTGTAATAAATTGATTGCTGTGTCCATAATAAAGACCCTCTTAATTTGTGGTACTGCAGGTGAGGTGTGTGTGTGTGTGTGTGTGTGTGTGTGTGTGTGTGTGTGTGTGTGTGTGTGTGT